>JACCIC010000119.1:0-132500 GCA_018907035.1 Sycobia sp. Sy_11 | reverse complement strand
AATTTTTTTTAACAAAGGCACACAGAAGAAAAATCCATCAGTATCCTAAGATTACGTTTCATTCAGCTTGAAAATAAAATACACCATCAGAGGTGGATGTGGAGAAAGAAAGAAAAAAATATATATATATATGTATGTATGTATATATATATTCAAAGATCACTGCTTTAAGTATATATATACTATATGTATATATATATATATATATATATATATATATAGTAATACGCAGAACTATCTAGAGTGCGCTACCAGAGATGACAGATTCAAGGGCGAGATTTTTCACGAGCGCACTTGCTCGGTTCTCCTCACTATCTCTCTCCCTCTCTCTCTCTCTCTCTCTCTCTCTCTCTTTGCCTCTATACACGTAACCTCTTCAATTTTGAAGCTGCTTCGCCTTCTAATGCATTGAATAGGTACTGAAATTTAATAATAGTTAAGCTTTTAAAGCTTTACCAATCACGCTGAGTACCATTAAACTTAGGTAATTTTATCTTTTTAAGAGAGACCAGCGATGAATGAGTTGTTGCCAACATTCTGGGTAGAAGGCTGAATGCATCCAAGACTTATACGAGGGTGGTTTGATAAGTCCGTGACATTTAAATGAAAAAACAATTTATTTAAACAATTTTTTTCTATAACAATTTATTTAAACTATTTATTTTTTTTTTATAGTCCCCTCTTAACTCGATACATTTATTCCACCGGTATTCAATCTTTTTTAAGCCTCCCAAAAAGTAACTTTTGTCGAAATCCTCAAAATAATCATTTGTTGCCGTCATAATCTCTTCATTCGATAAAAATTTTTTACCACCAAGCAAAGTTTTCATGTTTGGAAATAGAAAATAATTGGACGGTGCTAAATCTGGAGAATAAGGTGAGTGAAGAAATAATTCGTAACGTAATTCTGCTAATTTGACTGTTGTTGTAGCACTCGTGTGAGCTGGTGCGTTGTCGTGGTGAAATAGCACTTTTTTCTTCACCAGATGGGGCCGCTTTTCCTTCAGTATGGCTTCCAATCTATCAAATAATGAAGCATAATACTGTCCTATAATTGTTTTTCCCTTCTGTGGGTAATCGATTATATTATACTCTGCGAATCCCAAAAGACGGTGGCCATGACCTTACCGGCTGATGGAACAGTGTTTGCTTTTTCCGGAGCATGTTTTCCATGTTCAGTCCACATTTTTGACTGCCGTTTCATTTCTGGTGTATAGTGATGAATCCATGTTTCATCAACAGTAACATAACGGCGCAAAAATTCGGTTGGATTACGCTGCAATATGTCCAAAAATTGTTTAAATGCAATAATGCGTGACCGTTTATCGTCGACTGTGAGCAAACGCGGCACCCATCTTGCAGATAGTTTGCTCATATTCAAAATTTCATGCAAAATATGAAATACGCGTTTAGTCGAAATTTCTACAGTGTTACTAATCTCGCGTATCTTTAATCGACGATCTTCGAGTATCATATTATAGATTTTATTGGCTATATCTTGATTAGTCACCTCTCTTGGACAGTTAGAACGCTCAGCATAACTTGTATTCATTCTACCATAACAAAATTCAGTAAAACACTTGTGAACCATTCCATGTGATGGAGCAGAGTCCTTATAATATTTTTTAAGCTTCTCTTCAGATTCCTTAATTGTTTTTCCACGCAGAAAGTAATGCTTAATAACTACTCGAAATTCGTTTTTTCCATGTTTTTGTAAAAACAATGAAACACTAAATTGAAGACTATCAAAAATTTTCTAACCAATGTATTGACTTGAAACTTTATATACCTACTTGTATGAGATGATAGTCTCTTAGAGTAGTAAAATAATTACGATAACAGCGTCACCTTTCGAGAAGTCACGGACGTATCAAACCACCCTCATAATGCGATTACTTCGCCATACCTTGGTTGATAAGTATTCAGATAACCCATTATTATATAAATCTAATTTGAAATAACTGCGTTCCTTAAGTAACTCCAAGAAGGAACTGAGATGATGGTCGTGCTCTCGAAAATCATTCCAATAAGTGTCTAATACAGTGTTCCGTAGCCGATAATCCTTTACGGTCATAGCTTCGGCAGCTTTTTGTTTAGACCTTTTGCATTTCAAATTCACCAATAAATCTATGCACCGTTTATGTTACGTTAACAAATCTTCGGTACCCTTTTCCGGAAATCATTTAAAAGGTTAGAAACTGGGACTTGTACGAATTAAAGTCTAGAGGCTTTGAACGACGATTTTGTATGTTCAAAATGTTGGTGTAGTGGTATAAAAATAAATTAATTTTGCATCGTATTATCACTGGTGATAAAGAATGAATTTAGAATAATAACCATAAACATAGAAAATTATATGCAAGGCCGGGCGAGCCCGTCCAATGGACGCCAAAATGAAATATTTACGTAAAAAAGGTCATGCTGTGCATATGGTGGGGTCAAAAGGGTGTCGTATATTACGAACTGCTTCTGAGTGGTCAAACCATAGAAGTAATTTAATTATTATTTAAGTACTTATATTTATTGGGATAAAGGATAAAAGGCAGAGAAATAAATAAATAAATAAATATATATATATATATACATATATATATATATATATATATATATATATATATATATATACATATATATATATGTATATATATGTATATATTGTAACCCAGCTTTTGCGGGTTACTTACCTTGATATCTCACGTGGCGTCGACGTCGCTGGAACGAGAGAACGGGGGACGGGGAACTGGGAACGCGAATGAATGAATCAAATTGTTTAACAATGTATAATCAACCATTTATTATAAATCGCGTATCACACATTCCTTATTCACCGCGTTACAAATCGCTTCGCTAATTACATCTAATATTCTACGCGCAATGGCGACAAACACGATGGAGCGGGTTCCGCGGACAAGGATAGATGCGGTAGGACAGGGGGAAAGAGGGGGACGCGGTATAGTCTATAGCTAGACGCTCTCGCGCGCGCGCGGCTACGCTACGATGGCGCGCGCTCACATTGGGAGGCGCAATTTACACTTTAATTAACATGGAAGGCTACTTGCCGAAGGGTCCTCGGCGTCGCTGCTTCTTCTCGATCGCGTCGCTCCCTCTGGTCCGGGTGGTGCCTTCGTGCTTCCTCTCTCTCTCTCTCTCTCTCTCTCTCTCTCTCTCTCTCTCTCTCGTTCTCTCTCTCTTTCTGTGCGAGGCTATCTTCCCTCCTTCCTTTCTTCTCGTATTCTCACTGAGCCTTCAGGCCCAGGGGCGGTGCTGGTTCGGGACGACCACGGAGGCGGTCGTGGATCAGTCGTGGCTGTTGAGGTCGTCGTCGACGTAGGCACGGCTGGCGCGTGGGAATGGTCGGAATGCGGGTTGCAACCGATTCGGAGAAGAGTTCAATAGTTCTGGTGACAACTCTACTCGATACGTCAGATCTCCTCGAGGGCTCGGGGAAGAAGAAGAAGGTGAACTTCCTTTCTTTGTGTTTGCTTCTTCACGGGCGAACGTCGCGCACTCTCGCGGCTCGTGCTTCGCGTATTTTCGTCATAACGCGCGAACGCTCGTTTTTGCAACCGCGAAGCGGCCATTTGGTCGGTCACAAACTCCCCCTTCCAACCCGACGATGAGGCGCGTTTCCAAGTTCTTCGCGCGTCTTTCGACCGGTAAGGATATGATTGGGAATAGGGAGTGGGATCCGTGGATATCGGAACCACTCGTGTGAAATTTAAAGTGCTTTTTCCGAACTCAAAATTATAAATTCTTTTATAACTAAAAATAAAATTAAACTCTACCTTTTTCATGACCATCGGTGGTCTCTTGGTGTTGTCGTTGTCCGCTGGTTGTTCTATATAATTCAATGTAGGTCTTACATACTAAGGGTTGATTCCCATTCTAGTGTATATAACGAAAATGAAATGTCAATTCTTCGCGCTGATTCTAACAAATCCAGTATCAGGAATTTCTGAATACTGTGGGGGAAATTAAACAGAATATTTCTTTGCGCTGCGATCTAAAAGGGAAAAAAAATATTTATGACTATAAATACCTATTCTAGCTAATTATTTTAATAAGAAACAAAAAGAAAAGGTGATTAAAACTACGCTAAGTTTATAACAGTTATATAAAAAATGAAACGTATAAACTAACTCTAAGATAATTGTAGAAATATGAAGCGTATAAACTAACTCTAAGATAATTATAAAAATATGACACGTATAAACTAAATCTAAGACAATTCTAAAAGATGAAATGTATAGGCTAAATCTAAGACATTTATAGAAAATATACAACTTATATTCTAATTCACCTAATCTACCGTCTACGCTATGTTTATGTTTTTATTGTGTGTGACTCTTGCTTGTCACTTCTTCTTCGCTCGGGGCCTGCTTCGGCCATCTTCTCAAGCTTCTCTGCACTGCGCTGGCATTATGCAGTAGTGAACTAGGAGGCTGTAAATGAGGTTTTTCTGTAGTGATTGATGTCCCCACGGACCGCATAAAGGCACAGCGGTCTCCACGGTAGAGGCAAACCTCGCCATCTTCCGGAGTACTTACATATACGGTACGCGCTGGCTTCTCGATTTTTGCTGGCTTCTTTGGCATAGTTCGCCTATGGTATTTAGGGCCTGGCCGGTATGGTAGGGGGCTAATAGACCGTATTTGCTGACGTGTCGAATACGATATTGCATCTCGTGGGTTTCGGTGGACCACAATGCGTCTACGGGACGCTTCTAACGGTCGGGTCTTGTGCGATGCGTCGCTATCAGACTTGTAACCCACGGCTATTGTATCGACCAAGTCCTCATATCTCCTTGTGAACGGATTGAAAATTCAGTCCGTCTCTTTCTTTTTCTCTTCATCCCTATTTGCTGTCCCTTGTGATGTAGCTGTGTTAAGTTCGCAGTCTCGTGAATTTCCTGAATCCTCACGTCTATGTGGTCTTCGTAGTTGTTTTCTTTCCGTAGTTGTGGAAGAATCGTATCTTTGCAGACTAACTTTTCTAGCTCCATCTCCTGATGTTATTGCGGTAGTTTCCCGTCTTTCCGGACGATCGCAGAAAGTGATGTTTTCTTCCGCGTCTATCGTAGTTTTACGTCATTGCGGACGTACGCAAACAATATTGTTGTTTGCATTTTCGCTAGTTTTACATCGTTGCGGACGATCGCAGAAGGTGTTATCCTCTGTGTTTTCGCTGGTGTCGGTAGGGGGTGGATGGGGGGTATTTTCTAGGTCGTCCAGTGGGGAATTGCTGGTATCCAACAAGGACAGTGCAAATGAATTGTCATTGTCCGGTATGGTTGTTTTCGATCCGGGTTCGTCGACACCTAGCTCCTGAGTTGAGTCCGAGCTCAACTCAATCAGGTTTCCTATTTCTATTTCTTGTTCTCGCTGGTGCAGGGCTTGGGCTAGTTTGGCCGTATCGAAAACTCGCTCGACGCGGTTAGTCGGTTAACACGGACCGGCGCAGCCCTCTGCCTCTGCCTATGTTCGGAAGCATCGTCTGCGATAAAGGTACCTGTGCAGAAACGAGATGGTGCATTAGGGGGATAGTATTTTTTTATGTCCGAAACGTGTACTCTAGTTTTCTTCTTGTCGTCCATATCTTCTAGCTCGAAGATGACAGGGGATATTTTCCTGACTATTCGGCATGGAGAAATAAACTTTGGTGCTAGTTTTGCTGCGAATCTATCCCGCCCTGATGATAATACATGGTTTCTCCTATAATCCATATCGTTTTCTTCGAACGAAGCTTCTCGTCTATTTTTGTTATAATAGCGTGACTGCTTTTCGCTGGCCACACTAAGATTTTTCCGGACTAACTCATAAATGGCGGGTAGCCTCTTCATTCGGTTTAGCCAGTCAGCAGGTGTTAATGGCTGATGTGATTAGTTTGCTGTGCGGATGTTTCTATACGAAGGTATCTCCATAGAATTTCTACCGAAATTTAGGAAGGCTGGCGAGACTTGAGTACTAGCATGCACGGAAGTATTCATGGTAAAGGCTAGTTCGTGTAGGTGGACATTCCAATCTTTGTGATCTTCTTTTACAAAGATTGAGATCATGCCTTCGATTGTCCGATTTACCCGTTCTATAGGGTTTGCCTGTGCATGATACGGTGCTATCAGCTGTTACACTATTCCGAGTTCGTCGAGTCGCTGTTTGACTAACTTATTGGCGAACTCGGTGCCATTGTCGGAGATTAAAAACTTGGGGCAATCCCATTTGAATACAACTAGCTCTTCTAGCGCCTTTATTATCGTTGGCCCCGTTGCCTTTCGGAGTGGTCGAAGCTCCACGTATTTGGTAAACAGGTCTTCGGAGATCAATAGATATTTGTGTTGACCTTTACTGGCCGGAAATGAGCCCATTATGTCACGACCACTGTGCGTGTTCGCGGTGATTCATGACGTGTTCGTTCATATGCTGGATATTCGTCGTTGCATTTTTTCGTCGTCTTGTAGGTAATCGGGGGTAACACTTCTGGTCATTGCTTCCTCGGGCTGGACGATAGTCGTGAGAGGGGCTGGTTAAACGGATGTTGCTGATGCTTCATTAACTTCCTTATTTTTATGTCTTGATGTTTGTTATTTATTATAAATTATTAAATTATTTATTATTTGTTATTTGTTATTTGTTATTTAATTAATAATTGTCAGTCATTACACTGAGTCAGCTATTACACTGAACAATATATAGTGTCCCTCGCCGGCAAAAGAAAGAGTTTGAAATTTGCTTGATGTATATATTTTTTGTATATATTGCTTAAAAACTTCGTTTATTTATAGTAAATTTATTGATGTTGTTTTTATTGTTAATTAATTATTATCCTATTTGTAAATCACCTCTATATCTCCTCTATGGCTTCATGCTGCTATGATTTTACAATCTTGTGTTAACGTACCTTGTTGTTATTTGACCTTACATAGATGCAGACTTACCATATGAGTTATATGTTTTGTAATATTGCTTATATATTTAATTATTACTTTACCTGCAAAAAAAAGTTGTGTAAATGGCTTACCATCTATTTTTACTATGATCGTTATGTTTCAAACCAAAAGAAATTATATATCCAGATTGTGATGGTCACAGAGTTGTTTAGCTGATTATTTATATATTTGACCTCTTTATTTATTATAAATTAATTAATATTATCCTTGATTCGTCTTCATGCTAACTTCTTATTACACCCTTGTTTTTTTTTCTTAAAACTTACCTCATAACAGAAACGCACTTTTGCTCATACATTTTTTTGTATAACAGTCATATTAACTTCACACTGTGCAATTATTAATTATTTGTTAATCACTTGTTTAGCTTCCAGTTCTTCTGCTGCTTGTCAAGATATTTTACAGTGAAAGCATGGTATTTTATAATTGATTCTGTTTGGCTGTATGTTGCATGTGACAGAGACAGCGTGTGATTTCAAAATTACTCTTAAAGTATTTTTACAAAAATTTATAATTATTTATAAATGTTTGTTCACTTTAATATTCACTATTGTTGTGGTTGTCACAAATGTAATGCACTTGGTTGGGTCAGAAAATTCCTTTTCTTTCCCACACTTTTGACTCTTTCAAAATTTTCACGTATATGTGCTTCACTTGACATATAGGTTATACGTACCATCAATACTTGGTACAGCAGACAGGTATAAATTTTTTGTACTTATTAACATGACTGACACTTTCACTGATTTATATCAAGCATTATAAAATGCTATAATAAGGAAGCATGTGTTCGGTGAGATCTTCGCTGATCACTTTAACTTGCACAGTAGTGATTCATGCAACATACATACAGACAAACACTTATGTTACTTCTTATTATATGTAAAAAACACTAAAATGCACATCTAATAATTGGGTTATTGTGTATCGATCCTTCTCCTACTATTCAACTTGCTAGCTATTAAAAGAAAATAAATTGTCCCAGAAATTATTCAGTTTAATGCCACTTGTATGGCTACTTGAGAACCTGTTTTTACCATCAAGTTTTTTCTGTCGAAATTTGTTCTTCTCGCTAAATTTCTTCAAATCTTTATTTTCTCCATAGATATGGTTGTGCTGAACTGTATCTGTCTTGCTGAATTAGGGAATTTAACTTTTTCTAAGGTTTTTAACTCTGTCAAAATCTACATATGTACTGACAACCATATAGCGTGTCAGCTGTCAGCTGGTACTGCTTCATCACATAAGCTTACCATGCCAGTATGCTTTACTTGATTTTATTGTGCAGTTTTTTTTTCAGGGACATTTGCCACTAGATTTTTCAAGCTAGTGAGCTGGTACGACAGGAAAAAAAGGCAGTCGTACACTGTTCAGAGTTTGAATTTATTTGCAAAAATATGTATATAAGAAATGTTTGAAAAAGAAAATGATTTGACATGAAATATATTACAGAAAAATAAAAACATATATAATAAATATTATAAATAATTTCATATAGATTTATAAAGAAAATTGCAATAAATATTTAAATCAATAATATATATTTTAGATATGAGAACATGCAAATATGACATAATGAGACAACACTTTTATTTAGTTATTAAGCAATTTAAAATTATATCATTCTAACAAATATTTATATACGGCAATACATATTGGACGGGGACACGATTTTGCTTAATATTCCTATTTGCATATCGAGAGGGAGAAAGTGAAAAATTTTATTTTAACATGAGGGGTGAGGGGCGGCTATTCTTATAGTTTGTACAACGCTTGTGTCGTTTTCACCGGCCGCGTCTGCTACACGCAACGGCGCTACTGCGCATATTCGTGCGCCGCTCTCCAACACGGCCGTCTTTATTTGTCACGTGGCGTATTACACGACGCGTTCTCGCTTTTCATATCCATGTTACTGTTTTCGACCGCGACTCTGTTTCCGCGCTTTCTATCCGGAAAAAACTTTTTCCTATATAATTTTGTCCGACGGGCCTCACTTGTTAGGCGCCATTTTATAACCCAGCTTTTGCGGGTTACTTACCTTGATATCTAACGTGGCGTCGACGTCGCTGGAACGAGAGAACGGGGAATGGGGAACTGGGAACGCGAATGAATGAATCAAATTGTTTAACTATATATAATCAACCATTTATTATAAATCGCGTATCACACATTCCTTATTCAACGCGTTACAAATCGCTTCGCTAATTACATCTAATATTCTACGCGCGATGGCGATAAACACGATGCAGCGGGTTCCGCGGACAAGGATAGATGCGGTAGGACAGGGGAAAGGGGGGGCGGTATAGTCTATAGCTAGACGGTCGCGCGCGCGCGCGCGGCTACGCTACGATGGCACGCGCTCACATTGGGAGACGCAATTTACACTTTAATTAACATGGAAGGCTACTTGCCGAAGGGTCCTCGGCGTCGCTGCTTCTTCTCGATCGCGTCGCTCCCTCTCGTCCGGGTGGTGCCTTCGTGCTTCCTCTCTCTCTCTCTCTTTCACTCTCTCGTTCTCTCTTTCTTTTTGTGCGAGGCTATCTTCCCTCCTTCCTTTCTTCTCGTATTCTCACTGAGCCTTCAGGCCCAGGGGCGGTGCTGGTTCGGGACGACCACGGAGGCGGTCGTGGATCAGTCGTGGCTGTTGAGGTCGTCGTCGACGTAGGTACGGCTGGCGCGTGGGAATGGTCGGAATGCGGGTGGCAACCGAATCGGAGAAGAGTTCAATAGTTCTGGTGACAACTCTACTCGATACGCCAGATCTCCTCGACGGCTCGGGGAAGAAGGAGAAGGTGAACTTTCTTCCTCTGTGCTTCCTTCTTCGCGGGCAAACGTCGCGCACTCTCGCGGCTCGTGCTTCGCGTATTTTCGCTGTAACACGCGAACGCTCGGTTTTGCAACCGCGGACCGGCCATTTGGTCGGTCACAATATATAAAATTGATAGAGCGGTCTTTATTACACGTCTAGATCTCACGGACTTACAGAACGAACTGGCGCTCTTCATTTACACATTTAAACATGGACGTAGCTTTCACGAAGTGCATCGCGCTAATGTCCCTGAATTTCCTCAATAATATTAATATTATTTATAATTATTCGTTTGAAGGAAAATTACAGGAAAAACAGTGAGAATATGGGGTCAGGCATGAGCCCGTTATTTTTCATCACGATAACGCTGGGCTACATGTGGTGACCTTGGTGAAAAACGATTGGGAGTTATTTTCTGCGCACCTATTTTATTGTGCGGCATTCCTGGAGAGTCGTATAGGATGTTATCTTCTCTCTCTCCCCCTCCTACATGTGTTTTCCTATTCTTTTCTTCTATAACCGAGCCATCGCATCATTTGTTTAGTACAGGTATCCTAGGGCATGTGCACCATACCTTATGTATTTTTCTCTTTTTTCTGACTACTCCAACTCAATGTTGTTATTTCCAGTTAATTTTTTTAATGAACCATACTAAAATACCGTTTTCAAATATGAGTCATTCTTTCACAGAAATTTCATAGATTTCCTGAAAATAACTGGATACTTGAGAATGCCCTGAATTTTGATAGTTGTAATCTAAAAGCTCAACTGAGATTGATTGTGATAAATATTATTTTTTCTATATTCTTTTACCTTTAAAATCCATTTTTAAATAAATGGTATCTCTTTTCCATCAACAGTTGTTAAACATTTCCGCTTATAAATTATGCAATGTGTTGGTCCGGGACCTACACTATAATTCTAAATCCTTCAGCAACAGAAAAATTAACTGTGCTAAGATCGCAAGTGATGGGCTCAACCAATTTTCAGAAGTCGAACAGCCTTTTCATCATCGTACTCATAAACCTAATAACAAACATATTTAAGTCGTATTATAACATAATGAGTATTAAAATTGGAAAATATATTCGAACATCTGAGAATTTTGATGAACGCTCAGTGTACTGCGTTCTATCATATTTAATAACTGATGATCTAATATAAGCAACAGTGTTATAAAATACATTTTTTTACGTGATCAAATAAAGAAAACAGACGAAACTTTAGAATTAAATATCTATAAACTTTTTAAACCAGCCAAATCAATCATTTGAAAAGTTAATTTCTCTACTATTTCGGGAATATCGGATGAATATAGCATTTTCAAAATCGATTTTGGTTGAGAAAAAGGGCGTATTATATTTATTTGAATAATCAAATTATAAATGTCTAAAAATTTTAACAATGAATATTTTTTTTAATTCATTTTCATTTAGTTTACAAAACAAAGCTTAAACGGAATAAGTTCAAATGCATGCAATCGATATAGTCTGAGTTAATAAAGTGGAAGTATAAAGATTTTAGAGTATATCTACCAGATTTTTAAAATTTTATGTTCTATTTTTCAGAAAAAATTTTTAAGCTACATCCAAAAATAGATGTTATACTATTCTAAAATCTCAAGTTCAGATTGGTATGCGATTTGTAAAAGAATGATTTTATATAAATAGTATCACATACTGTTCGACTTTTTAATATTTATGTTTTTACACTTATTTTACAGACTTTCTCAAGAAAGATAACAATAATATTTACTTATAAAAAATTAATTTTTACATTTCATTGGAAAACCTGACAATTGTAAAATATATGTACATACGATGCCGTTAAGTTTTTGTATAATATGAACATAAATATATTTTCGGGTGTACAAAAAATTTCAATTATTATATTAAGTGTACAACTTTGCTTCCGCCGTTTTGCAATAGATAGTTGTAGTGGTAGGTAATAGTCGAAATAAATAGATCGTAGATGTCATACAAGAAGCTTAGATATTTGTAAACATAACGTCATCCAAATATTAGTCGAATTGTGTCTGTATCATAAAGTTATTTTCTATTAAAAATATCAGCTTACGAGCCAAATTCTCGTCATTTGCGGGAAGTTTTAATTTTCTCATTTAATATTAACAAATCTCTCAATCCATCTAATTCTCTTAAATACCTGTGGTGAGGCCACTATTAGTGAAAGAACGTGCCGAGAGTGGTTTCAACACTTCAAGAATTGTGATTTTCTTTAATAAATATTTTTATCGGTCTTACAGTCTTTATAATATCATATATTCGCTAAAATAATGACTGGTTATTTTTAAAAATTAGCGATTTTCATGTCGAAGACTAGCATGTCGGTAGAAGAGAGAAAGTTTCTAAGATGTAGAATTGGAGGCATTGCTTGATCAAGACTCGCGTCACATGCAACAACAATTGGCAGGGTCATTGGTAGTGACGCAACAAGCTATTTAAAAGCGCCTGAAAGTCATGGGGATCATTTAAAAACAAGGAAATTATGTGCCGTACGAGTTGAAGTCGAGAGATTTGGAATGGCGTTTGTTTCCTTGTAGACAGCTGCTTGTAAGGCAAAGACGTAAGGTATATTTGCATCGCACTGTAAATGCGGATGAAAAATGAATTCGTTAAGATAATCTGAAGGGCAAAAAACCATGGCAATATCCCGGTCCTGCTTCCACGTCGACGGTCAAACCGAATATTCACGGTTCCAAGGCAATGCCTAGTATATGATGGGACCAACTCTGCGTAGTGTATTATGAATTGTGAAAACCGACTGAAACAATCACAAGCGATCGTTATCGAACGTAATTAATGCGTTTGAGACGAGTTTTGAAAGACAAACGCCCGCTATACAACGACAGACGTGAAAAAGTTCAACGCGGCTTTCGTATGCTGCCCAAAAGATGGGAGAAAGTAGTGACCAGCGATGGACAATACTTTGAATTATAGATATATAACCAATTTTTTATAATAAAGCCTCGAGATTCCGAAAAACACAGTGGAAGCAAAGTTGTACATCTAATATATATTTGTCTTTCTTATATATATAAAAAACCTATTTTCATACAGTGATAGTTTTCTAAAATAATTTATTTGCCTTACTTTATGAAAAAATTAGAACATTTAATGTTATTATTCTTGTATTTAACAGTTTTTTCTCAGAATTAAATAAAAATATATTTTGACTACTACAATATAAATATTAAAAATAATAATATAAAGATTAAAAAGAATAAATATTAAAATATAACATGAGTATTTTCTACAATTAAAATAAATAATTAAATTTATTAAGCCGTTTATATAAACTTAAATTGGCCCAGCGAATTTCCAGTGAATTTCCGAAAAATCCGTTCTACACGAATGAAGCACTCAATGAAACTTAATCTGATAATATAATTAATGAGATTGAAATTTCTTTCAGCGATGTTCATAAAGCTATTGAAAAATTGGGAGATAAGTTCAATCCAAGTCCGGATTAAGTACCTCCTTAGTCTATCAAAAAATGCTTGTATATCTCTATATACAATCAGGAAAAGGCGAAAAATGGCATCGCTGTCCCGAAGGTAGGAAAAGAGAAATTTAATGAACGGAGAGGTAATTCTTGCTATGAAGAAAGACGTCCCTTCATCTCCCGCACCACCATGTAATTTTCCGCGGAGAAAATTTCGGCGACGCCGGGCCCTGATTATAAATACGGGCCCTCGAGACTGTGGAAAGCAGACTGCCGGTCGTGCTCTTTCCGCGCGCAACTCCGTAGATTTGTACGATTTTAGATCTGATTCGGGATTTCATTGTTATAAAAAAAGTAAGTTGTATTACCCAAACTCTATCTCATTTTTGTTCCACCTTTTTCTTATTACGTGATACACGCGGTAATTTTTAGAGCGGAGGACACGGATTGAGCAGACAAGGAAATTGTCGGCCGATACTGTAGTCTCCGCTAAAAATAAGCGCGGTAGGCTAGCGAGGTTTATCGGAGGTCGAAGTTATCCTGTTCCTATTACTTCCTAGAAAAAACCGGAGCCGTCGCCTCTCTAGGTATTTGAACGTTCGGGATAGTGCCGCTTCGGAAGTGGCCTTACCGAACGGCGTTCTGACCGCGCCACGTCCCGAACAATATTCCGCGATCTGCCCCGCGCATCTCCGGCTTCGACGCGAAAGCGTGGCCAAAAACCAGGGGGCAAAACGGTGCGGTCAACGGCAGTAAATCGCCATCGTGACCTCCGCGTAACACCAACTCGCATGGTGGGACGTTACAAATAAAATAAAGAAATAATAAAAATAAAACTTAAAAATTATACTTATTCCGACTTGTTTGAATTAATTTAATAAATAGTTTATCATTTAAGCCCTGGAAGCAGTTTGAGAAGTCGAACTTCTAGTTGATTTTTATTATTTTTATTATTTTTAATTTTTAATCTAATTTTATTTTACTTTAGTGGTAATTTCTATTTCAGATTCTTAAGGGGTGATTAAGTAGGACAGTTTGAAGATAATTATATTAGTAAAATATATTATAGCTTCTGTAATATATTATATCTCTCTGTTTCGTTGTCTTTTCCTTTTTGAATAGTGACTACTTAGCCCACAAGCCCTAGTAACAATACCTCTCACAGGTCATCATGAACCATGAGCATATTTATCTGTACTCAGATCTAAGTGTAACTAGACACCAAAATTAAAACTCAAACACTGGCCATCGGTCACAATAGCTGGACTTGAAAGCTGATAACCTTTCAAAAAGATACTGGAATTGAAACATAATTAAATAACTGATATTATATCAGTCAACGATCGCGAGTTGAGTGGTCAGAAGCCGAGGCATGTTGAGTCGGAGCTAAGTTGATATAATAAAAAATCACTGAACAGGTGTACTTAGGTATTACGTGAAAAGAACATGGCATGCTGAACAAACAGGGGCCGAGGCATATTGACCTGGATCCACTAAATAGCGAACACACGAGCATGCACTGTTACTGTATTCATGTATTAAAACTTATTATAAATCCTTTTTAGTTAAGAATTATTTAAAAAAATTAATTCTATTTTATAAGCCATTACAAAATAATATTATAAATAAATATATAATCTTTAAATAATTTTTCTAATTTCATTATATGAGAGGGAGCTTCGCCATGCATCTTTCCTAACATACTCTCTCTATTTAAATTACGAGTTGATTATTTAATTTATTTTTATAATTATCGATTAAACTCTAGACACAATCTTTGGAGAAAATCAGTGATACTATATTTTTTTCATGTTTAATCGATTACATTTTATGATCAGAAAATTTATTTTGGAGCGAGTGCGTTTCACATATTTAGTTATTTGTTTGCTCGTCCTATAGAAAATAGGAGAAAAAATTTAATAAATTTTCATTCCATGACTGGAAAGGAAAGCCACTACCTAACGACTGGAAAGCGCCACTGTGGTCTCCAGATATATACAGATTTATAACTTTTGAAATCTTTATTTATTCTTATAATCTCACCCCCCCCCCCTCAAAATGATCACCAACAGATGCAATGCAACTATGGCAACACTTTTTTCTTTCAAAACTTTGAAAACTTTTTTCTACTCGTATTCGGGAATGACTATTAGTTTCGTTTCTGCTTTTATTTCTTCTTCAATCGAATCAAAACCATGTCCCCGAAGTACTCTTTTGAGTTTGCTGATCAGCCAGAAGTCACACGGTGCTAAATTAGACGACTACGGAGGTTACGAAACGATATTGGTTGAATTTTTGGCGAACTGTTCACATAAAATTAATTAAAAGCTCACATCAGTGTGAGCTGATGCATTATCGTGATGCACAAACCAAGAGTTGTCTTTCCATAATTTTGGCTTTTTGAGTAGCTTCAGCCAAACGACGTATAACATTGAAATAATTTTCTTTGTTAACCGTTTGGCCGGTTGGAAGGAATTCATAATGCACCACACCATGATAATCGAAGAAAACAGTGAGCATAACCTTTGCTTTCCTTTGGCACGATATTTGGTCGACGAATCGGCTGTTTCTGAATCGTAAGCGTAAATCCAAATCTTATTTCCAGTTATTTTGCGTTCCATCTTGTCCTTATAGTCCGAAAGCATCCTTTCACAGACCTTCAAACAATGCTGCTTTTCCAACAAATTGAGTGTTTTTGGCACCAATCGAGATTTCACTCTTTTCAGGCACAAAATGACTTTTAAAATGGCGTTGACTGACCCATTGGATATTCCAAGAATATTAGCAAGCGTTCTAGTAGTCAATCGACGATTTTGCACAACCAGTTCTTTCACTTTGTTGACGTGTAGCCCATCAGTATATGTTCTTGGTCGGCTTTGATGTGGTTCATCTTCAGCGCGTTCTCGACCTTCTTTGAACAATATGTTCCAACCAAAAACACTTGCTCTTGACATTGATTTCTAACCAAAGACCTTCTACAACATTATGAACGCTTCGGTGGCCGATATTTCATTTCCCGCAGAAAATTTAATGATACTTCTTAGTTGAATAATTTCAGACATTGTAAATACAGAAGAGACGACGTTTTTTTTTAACAAAAAACAAACGTAACTATATGACAAATGAATATAATTACGTGAAATTTGGCACACATAACTCGGACGGTAAAACATTTGTCCCAATCGATAAATTCTTGAAGTTTGAATAGAAAAGTCTTCCTCCTATTTGTACAGATTAATATATACATATATATATATATATATATATATATATATATATATATATATATATATGAACGTCTATATATATATAGACGCTGCAATAGCAGCTGGCCTCGTCGAGTCGGCGTGACGGACAGACCAGGTATACCGGTGGAGAGCCGGTATACAGGATGTATTCATTCGATAGACAAAACAATTTATGATGTGACTATAAGATAATTACAATATAATACAAAAAACAATTTTGGAAAATAGTTCAATAGCTCTGTCTCGGGATCCCCTGAAAAACTATACGATTATACGAAACACAGATACCTTTGAATATTTTTCTCTCTAAATATACTGATTGTAGAAAATTAACGTATAAATTAAACGCATAATATAAAAAATATATTTTGATAAGAAAACTAATTGTTTGAAATATTTTTTGTTAATTTAAGTAAATTGAAACAAAATATGATAATTTTAAATAAATACATTTCTTGAAATTGAACAAAATATTTTTTAATAAAAACAATTGTTTTTAATTATAAAAAATATACATTGAAATGTATTAACTAATTGTTGATACGATATTTTTTAATTTAAAAAACATCATTAATTGTTTAAAAAAGATCTTATTGAAATTGGCTAAATCAAATTCATTTTGTTAAATGCATTAAATGTAAGTTCATAAGCATATCATGAATTTTCATATCTGATTTGTTAAAAAAAAATATTTAAAAAAATTTCTCGCCAAGTGAATCAAAGATTTTCAGTTCACCGGTTACTATATTTATAAAAACTCTTAATATTTATACTTATATTTGTAAAGTTTGAGCGGCGGAGATTTTGCGTTTGAAATTAAGTTACGTTGCGCTGCGCACAACACAAATAAAATGTGGGGATTCACTTACATATAGTATCCGTTTAGTTACGTAATATGCCACGACAGCGTGATCATAGCGAGACAATGAAGCCGTCGCCATATTGGCGACAGTTCAATAACTGCTTCCTGACCATATTGATGCATCGGTGTACACTTAAATAAAGGTATCTTAAATAAAGTTCATATTCATTAGTAAAAGTCGTCTTTCTGAAATCCGCCCATTTAGCAAGAAAACTAAGGAGTAGATCGTGAGTTGTCGGCACGATAGCCCCGCCGACGGAGTCCAGCACGGAGTCGCATATAATTAGTTCACACTGATTATACCAAATCATATTGTGATAATAATATTGTGTATTAATAATATTGTATATTAATAATATTGTGTATGTGTGCGTGTGTAGATATATATGTATATATATATAGTTTACTTGTTGAAGATATCTGAAATAACGGCCAAATAAGTTATGATTCTATAGTACCGTTTTTTGTTTTGTTTGAGTTATACAAAATTAAAAATTGTAATTTCAAAAAATATATTCTTAAAATAAATAAATAAAAATCGAATTTGATTAAAAAAATGTTAGTTTTCATAAATTAAAAAAATATTTACTGTATTTATATAAACATTTCAATATTTTAAATATATAACTTACTTATTTTGAACTAATGGTATATAAATTGTATAATTACAATTTGTAACATTTGTATAATTAAAAAAAAATATGTATTAAATTGTCAAATATCTCCCTTCCGCTTTTTTGCTCTTCATTCAATGCTTTATAAAAAGTGTTGCAGTGGTCGGATTGACTTCAAATATGCACCGTTTTGTTCGATAATCTGTTTCCATCTAGACGTCAACTTCATAATACTAGCCTGCTTCAAGCGGTCCAGTTGTTCACAATAGATGGTAGAATTAAGCGTCTGGCCATATAGGAGTAGCTCATAGTGGATGATTCCCTTCCAATCCCATCAATGATTTGATCGGTATTCGTCGTCACAGGTCTTCCGCCGGCTGGCTTATCCATGGTGTCGTTTTTACGGGCTCTGAATCGTCGAAATCATTCCTCTGCTGTTCGAAGTGATAGCGTGTCATCCCCCAAAAGACCATTAATCCCACGAAACGCTTCTCTAGCAGATTTATCTTTGATGAAGGAAAACTTTAAAATAGCGCGAATTTCGGCGTTAGTGAACTCCATGTTTACACGTCTATAACTTTTGAACGCTATATCCAAACGAATCATGCATAACGTCATTTTGTACGTTATATCAAGAGCTTTCAAATGCTGTATAGTATTGCCAGATACGAGCTCTGTAGCGCTTTTTACATAGCCGCGAAATTCATAAAACAAAAAGGTGGAAGGAAGATATTCGACATTTGATATAAAGATAATTAAATAACATAAATTAACTAATATTGGTTTACACAGAAAAGTTGAAGTTCAGTAAAAACACGTCTGACACAAATAGACTTGACTTGCCAAACCAAGGGCTGCAAAGAAAAATTTTATAAGCGTTATAAATTATCTTGAGTGTTTCTTGAACATATTCTTAATTCTACCAAATGTACAAAATTTATTTTTTTTTAAGAGAAAATGAACTATGAATATTACCTTATTAGATTAGTTTTGATTGACAGGGACTGTTTTCAAACTCCGATTCGACTGCTCGAATGATTTCCTTATCGTCCTCCGATTACGACTCAGAGCATCACTACCATACACTTTAAGCACTTTTTCATACAAATTGTTAATATCATAATACAAAAGTATCTTCATTTTATTTTTTCATCGTATGACGATCCCATGTATAGATTGTGATGGTAGGAGGACACGAGGATCCCACTTATGCCTTTGCCCATCGATTACAGTACTGAATTGTTCCACCTCTAATATCTGATTCAACAAACAATAATATTTCTATAATAATAACATGTCTACATTTGTTAGAAGCTGTAATTCTAGCTTAGCCCTTTTTAAAGCTACTAAAAATGTTAATCCTCGAGTAGTGTAAAAGTGAGCAGGATATAAGCCATAGTCTTTAATAGATGTATTCCGAAAACTTTCGAATACATCTACTAATAGTAGAACATTCGTTTTTAAGTATAAGTTTGATTACTCTTCTAATGTTCTGATATTGAACCTATTCCATACTTAAACAGTATGCTTGTAGTTTTGTTCAGTAATATGTGAATTCGTTAATTTATTATAAAATTCATTTTTTTGTCTGCAGTTTTGTATAATAATTTATCTTTCTATCTGGAAATATGCCTTTACGTCTAAGAAGATCAATATTTTCATTTAAGAATCAATCTAATTAAAACTCCTTTATTTCTATTGTTACATTATCTAGATATGATGCAAGTTTCTCTAAAGATGCTGGTAAAATCGCCAAGAATCTATGAATCTAAAACTTACGTCACAGTCATCCATATACTTTGTGAACGAAATATATTTTTTCTTGTTATGAGATATTAGGATAACTCGAACATTCATCAGTGAAGATGTTCCAAATTCTTTTAAAATAAAATGTGAGATTATGAAAAATTGCGGGAATGATTTCGTATCTTTATAATTCAAATTGTATGAATTATGAGCAGCACTTCTGAACCTAAAGAGAAAACAAATTAATTTATGAAAAAATGAGCAAAATAATTTATTTTTTTTTATCAAAAAAACTTACATATACAAAAACTTACCTTCTGTTAAGATTACAATGATCTAGTACTGCCAGCTGCCCATCTTGGAATGAGTTTCATTGATTTTGGATTTCTATAGAGATGATCAATCTGCTCAGCAATTGATTGCAGTTCACGAACAAACCCTTGTGCAGGTGTTTCTTCGTCGGGACTATTCCGTCTATATGATTTGTAAGCCGATAAGTTTTCGTCAAAGCTGCATTTAAAAAAGCAGCCTATTCTGTAGCCTTCATAAAGTTGGAAAGTATTCTCATTATCTCTAGGTTTTAATAAACATTCAAAATATCCGTAAATTAGAAAAGTTATTTTTTATTTTTATTATAATCTTCAAATTTTAAAATGTTATTCGATACGCTTGGTAAATTTATTGGGCAATCGTTAATATCTTTACAAAGAATTTTATGATTTTGTATCCTTTGCTTAGTTTAAAAAGGTGCAAACATCTTTCACAGTGATATATTTTTTTATGAGTCTTATTCACTTCTGAACCAAGAAGTCTGAATATATTTTTAATCGAAACATAAGGGAATTTAGGCATACTTCCACTATCATCAGCAATATTAGTTTCTTTATACACCTCTATGTAGAAATCTTGAATGAGGAAAAGTTTTGCATGTTTCCCCTTTTTATCGGATCTGATGTGACCAGGTGATACTTTATATTTCGGTCCTTACTTCCTAAGCATATAAACATTTACTGAAATAATATTTAATTTTTTAAATTTTGCAAAATCTTTTAGTTTTACGGAAATTCGATATCACCAAAGTCGAACGCGTGTACATATTTATCATAATTATAAACTCTTTGAGGATTATTTTCATTAGGATGTAATGCTCAAAGAATATCATATTTTAATCATTGATTATCAGTGTTATGAACATTGACACATACTCTTTTTGATGCTATGAACTTGATATATGATATTCCCTTGTGAGGTGAAAATTATTTCATGTTTATGCACAAACTAATCATACTTTTCAATATCTATTCAGAAAATTTTCCCTAAAATTCTTCTAGATGTGTAAGAAGAGATTCCTTAATATATTTCTCAAACTGTTTTTCTAAATCAGTAGACATGTATGTAGCACTCACAGTTATGAAATATTTAATGCCTCTTGTTTCCTCTCCATTTTTCTGCATGAAAACTCTGACATAAAATCAGAATTTACTTTTATTGTACTATATTCATGTAGGCATGCTTGAACTTTATCCTCAAAGAGCTTCTGTGCGTCCTTCAAAAAACTTAGAATGTCCACATGACTTGAATTAACAACAACAGCAGTCCTTATTATATTTTTAAAAGCTGATTGAATATCTCTTCATTAAACTTTATCTGTCTCTTTAGAGTTTAAACTACCAAAGACAACCGCTGCACTATCAAAATACTACCGAAATCCTGCTTGTAAACACGAAAGATGAGTGAGACAAGATGAACATTTTTGTGTTTCTGCTCGAGAGAAAACTGTTTTTTTTTCAAATTCCCTCAGCTCTATCATAGCTCATTCAGTCATTGTTGAGTAATTCATGAGTTCAATCATGTTCAATTCACTTACACGGTCGTCAATATTAAGATGTTGTGTCACTTGAAATTACATATATGTAAGTGCAGCCATCTTTACTTGTTTTACGTAAAGTAATAAATTAGATTTAGATTTCTAATAATAGTAAACTATAACTAAATAAACTAAAACTGTCTTTTACTAATTGCTAAAACTAATAAAAGAATAAAATACTGATACAATACAATACATCGGTATAGCTGACAAAGGAATTTATTTCACTGTGGTACAGAAACTGTGTTTCTCTAAGAAAATATCCCACTTTTAAAGGTAATTAAAAGAAGGAGAAGAGGAAACAGAAGTGGAAGAAATGAATGGACTCTGCTATAAAAAAACTTTAAATAGTATGATAGAATGAGTAGAACGTATATATTATTTGACTAGAGCCATCAACATCTTTCTCCTTGAACATCCAATCATAAGCGAAAGGGAGTCGACGTGTAGTTATAGAACCAACTAAATATCTAAATATCTATCGTTACGACCTCCTTCAAACATATGACGCTCTTCTTCTTCTACACCAATCATAAATGACTTTCTCTGATAATGGAAGGCAGACTTGTAAACAACCAAAATTCCCAATTCATTCGACACAAGCGATTCTATATTTATTTTTCTTCTATTAGCGGTGGAGATTCCCCTTCTAAAAATGACGGTATAAACACAGAATTGTTTTTCCTGATCATCACTTCTGTGTAGAAAAATAGGAATATATAAAGCTAAAAATGGCTAGAGCCGACATATTTACTCCGATTTGCATGCAGTATATCTCAAAACCTGAAAATATGATTTTATTCCTATTTTACTGAACTAAAAATTTTTCATGACCCTCCAGGGCCGGAGAGCCGATATATCGGCTCAGTCCATGATAGGACCATTGCACATAGTAAATGAGTGATACAACATATGAATTTGGGCACTTTAAAAGGAGGTTTCGAAACCTCATAACCCGGCCCTTTAAAGGTTCACATGAGCTGAAAAAAAACAGTAGACTGGCTGGAACGAAATTACCATGGACTAGATTGGGAATGTGGCGACATTTCTTATCATAAACTACAAAGGACATTCGAGATTTATTGTGCTGGAATGCAGAAATTATACGTGAACGGGAGTGTTTACTTGTGTATATGTCGATGTACGTGAGCAGGAGCCACACATACACAAGCTAATCTATATTAAATAGCTTGTGTGCATTAGCGCTACTGCGGACGTTATTAATGCACACAAGCAGACTGATTGAAAGAGTTATATATATAGTGTTACCATATAGGTTTGTATTATATTTCGAATGAAAAATAATTCCTATTTTATTCATTTGTTGGACTTTTTGTATGACTAATAATATTAAAATAAAAATTTGATTCAGTCGAGCAAATAAGAGATGGCGGGTGCGCACACATAGTTATAAAATAAGGTTGGTTAATTTATAAAACTAGTAAATTTTATAATTAAATATAATTATTTTTTTTAATAATAAATAATTATTTATTGTTTTTTATAAACATTTGATTGTTTGAAAATAATTATTAACCAAATAATTTCCCATTTCCTTACATAAAATATATAAATATTTTGATGTGATTTTCGTGACCCTGCCGCCTCCGCCGTGCTCTTAGTATAAAAATTCTATTTTTATAAATATGTTTACAATAAAATATTTAACTAAATCAGATCGAAATTTTTATAAAAGCAATTACCAAGGGTAAAATTGAGGGCCGTGCAGTAAGAATAAATTCTTATTAAGAAAATAAGAAAATATTGATAAATATTGAAATATTAATAATCAATAATATTTATAATAAATTTATAATTACTTATAAATTAAAAAATATTTAATTCATTGCTTCTGACCAAAGTAGTCAATCATTGGCGACGGTAAGTATTTAAATTATTATTTTCTATATTAATAGTAACAGGAATAGGTAAATTAGAGGAGATACACCAAGGTCGTATTTATTATCTTGGTAACCTAGAGCCCTGTTAGAATATATACAAAACAAATTTTAACAAATGACAAATAATTAGAAAAACATATTTTAAAAAATCAAATTTGAACTTAAATGTACGAATAAATTTAAATTTAAAGAATAAAGAAAAGGGACAAGTAAAATCAAATCTGCTTTAATTATCTTACTTGTTGGACAGTGATAGACTCGCGACGTCACTAGGCGCGGTGCGCAGGCCGAAGACCGTCGATGCGACGGCGCGCGTGGAATCAGGGAAGAGAGAAAGAGAGTGAGAGAGAGAATAGCGTGCTGCCACTTACGGTCGGGGCGCTGACATCGTCGGTGTTGTCCGCTGGTCACAGGAGACAGTGGCGGCAAGCCTTAGACGCGCGGTAGCACGCTGTCGGCGGGCGTAGGTGTCGATGTTTCCGCTCGTCTGTAGCTCCGGGATGGAGCGGTCAATCTGCAGAGGCGATGGCCGGATGGCAGGATCGTTAGCTCAAGCCCTGTAACTACGCTTGCGCGGCGAACTTCGCGAATATCGGCCCGGAGGGCGGCAACGAACGTAAACAGCAAAAAAAAAAAACGCGAAGAAGAACCTCACGAGGCGAGACGGTAACAGCACACGAGACAGGTTATTTTACGTTTAAAAAAACTCACTCGCGCGTAACACGGCAGTGCTCTTTCTACTGAAAACCTCGCGCGGGATGATCTTCCCCTACTCCCCGTACTCTCGCTCTCTCCCACTTACCTCCTACGCTAGTGTGACGGTGCGTCGGCCTGTAAGAAAACTACATGCTAAATATTTACATATGAACAACAGATAGTGTACAAATATTTACATAGGCTACGACGGGAGAGAGAGCATAGGAACGTGGGATAGCAAGCGTCAGCGGCACTTTCGATCCCCTTCACACGTCCCCCTCCCGACGCTGGTAGCCGGAGAGTGGCAGCTGGACTCCACATCTCTCTCTCATTTTCACCATTGTGTCAGGATAGGACAATCTCCCAAATCACAATACACTGCTGGGGAGTATCTGAATAAGGATAGGACGGACAAGAAAACTCTCTTCTGAAACAAAATGGTTTTTAGAGGGCTCCTTTTTTAGTCGTAAAATACATTGGAGTTCGGAATGTTCTTATTCGTTTGGCTTCAGCAGTTCATTTCGCGCTGGGCGGTTTCGCTCCTTGGGGGCGACTATGCTTTTCGTTGTGCCCCTCATATTCGGGGTGCGTGTGCTGATTGGGGCATTCCCGTCCCCGGCGCACACCCTCCAGTTGCAGCACGGCAGCCGAATGGACGCAAACTGCGGCCAATCCGAAGCAGCCTTCTCACACCGGGCCTTCGCCGCCTTTCGCAGAGCTAACACCCTATCGATATTCGCCTGCATGCGCTGAGATTCGATGGCGGTGTTGGCCCGGAAGACTTCAAGGATCTGGGCCGCCTGCATGGAAGGGTGCGTCCCTCACCCTTCCTGCAGTAGATGTATTGGCCGAAAGGGTGGCTTTCATCACCGCGCTCCGGAAGTGGTGTATCTGCAGGCGGCATGCCGCTTGGAATTTCTCCGCCGTTCAGCGCGCGGCTCGTTCGCAGACCCTGAGCTTCTCAATCTCTTCGTTCGCTTTTTCCCAGCGGCGGACGATAGCGGCGACCTTTCGCCGTTATTCGAGCCAGGAGAGTTGCCAAACTTCCCAAGCTCTAGTAGCTCCCGTTGCCCGAGTGGAGCCCTTTGCACGAACTCGTGCAGCTCTTGAAAGGCGCTGGTCTCCTCAGCTCCAGCTCTTGGCGCCGAAAGTAAACCTCGTCCAGCTATCGGCATAAGGACTGGATACTGCCAGGCAGTGGTGCCGTTGGCTGAAGGGGCGCCGATTCTGACTCCTCGGTCGTCGCCAGTTGGCTCCTCTCCGATGCGGAGTCGTCGACACCCACGGGCGCTGGGGGCTGCTGGTGTATGTGTCTTGGAAAGCGAAACGATCGTGTCGCGGTGTTTTCTGCAGCTACTGCTGAATGCTAGTCAGGGTAGCATTCATTTCATTTTGCCTCTGCTGCAGATCTTGGACAGCGCTATTGTGTTATCGTATCCAAGTTTGTAGCATATTCTGCAGGCTGTATAATGCAGGATTAATTGCTAAATTATCTCTGAGGTTAGCAGCCTGAGGCTGGGCTGCTACATCTGACGCATGGGATGCGACTTGCGCCTGATGTGTAATGTCAGTCGTGACACAGGAGTCAGAAGACCTAGCTACGCTCGTTATGGCCGCCTGAATTAGCGATTCTTTGGCTGCGCTACATGCGAGCGCTCATACTTGTTGATTTCTGCCAAATTAAAATCGATGAGGTTTTGCATTTGTTGATCGGAGGCTCTTGTACTACGTCTTTGGCCTGTGCTTGGATTACCTTCCCGAGCCTACAGTGTGTCAGCTGATTTATCAGCTTACTTGGAGTATGTCGCTTCCATGTTATTTAAGATATACGTTTTTATTGCGTCAAACATTGTCGAGGTTACAAATATTTTTAATAAATTTTTATCTATACGCGCGCGTATTTTTGCGGCACGCCTCCACTCTCGCATTCCACAAAGTCTCCTGGGCCACAGTTTCCTGCTAGTCTGTGGTTAGCCTGGCAGCTCTTTGAAATAAAACACGATCATTATTTAATTCCAACTCCGTTGTTATGATGTCTGTCTTCTCCTCACATAGGCTGTGGAGCCAGTCATCAAAGTCGTTTGGAGAGTTTGCCATCATTTATCTGTTTAATTGACGGAAAACGAAAGAGAGAAGAAAAAAATAAAATTTGTTCTTTATTTATAATTTAAAAAAAGACGAGAAATTTGCAATCAATTAATTATAATTATTAAATAAATTTTAAAATTAATGAATTAACTAGATGCACGACTATTTTCTCGATACTCTAGCAATTGGAAAAAAAACAGTAAAAACACCAAAATTAATAGAAAAACAATTAACCACATCAAACAAGAATGATGAGAAGAGAGAATTTATTAATTAATTCATTAATTAATGGATATTAAAGTAGTTAGTGAATTCAATAATGTCAGTGACTAACCCGTTGAGCGATGCTCATTTAATGGTTGTTACAAGACAGAACACCCAACAAAAAAAAAATTCGTATGTTTTGTCATGAAAGAAGAAAAGAAATCAAAGAGAAGAAAAAAATTTTTAATTGTTATTTAATTGTTATTCAATTAAATTGTTATTGTATTTAAATTGATTATTGTTTGTCAAGATTTAATTAATTATTATTTAATTTAATAATTAACATGTTATTTAATTATCTCTCAATTATTACCTTCAATTACATCTGTTACTAATAAATTGAAAAATATATAGATTTTACTTATTATTCCTTTTACTGATTATTAAATTATTTTATATTTGTTGTTTTCATTAAAGAAAGAGAGAAAAAATATAAAGAACAAAGCACATTTATTTGACAAATGATGCAACTCTGTAGTGTCAAGAGACAATGGATACCGCGAGCGACAGCACCAAAATCGATCTCACAAAAATTATAGGCGACTAACGCAAAAAAATATAAAAAAAAAAATTTTTATTTTCACTATAGAAGTCACCACAAATATAGTTTATTTTTATATTTTTTTATAAATTTATAAAAATTTTAAAAAATTGTCACTTTGAATCTTCGATTTTCCAAAAAAAAGATTCCACACAAAAAAAAATTATTTTGAAAATATAACAAAATTTTAGTTTTTGTATTTTTGGAAAAATATCAAAATACAAAAATATACAAAAATACAAAAAACGAAAATCAAAAAGTGAAAATGCATAAAAGGAACATAAATTTTGATTTTATTATTTTCTAGGAAAAAAATTTTTGGGTCAGTTGCAAGTACATCCGTACACCCGTATGTATAGTGTAGAGTCGCGTTGACCTATGTGTGTGTGTGTGTGTGTGTGTGTGTGTGTGTATACACACGTCCGCGACTTCACAATTTTTATATTTGTCGTGTCGCGACTGTATAGTTTGACTTGTCGTGGTATGCTTTTTATGTTTATATAAAATAAAATATTGTAATTATTGAGATTAATAATAATAAATTATCATATACATATATTTTGCTGATGAAATAGATATTACCGATTCCTATGTATATTCATAAATTAGTATAAGATTCAATAATATACATTTATGATTACAAAGTGTTTAACGAGATTATCGAAAATTTATCGAAAATATTCTACAATGTTGTGTATACATGTTGTGTATTATAATATCGAATCTAAATTTATGTGTTCGACTTATATTAGGATTTTATTATTAATTTGCGACGAGACAATAGTCTCGCGCAGAAATTATAATATTGTAAATAAGTCGCGAAATCGCGAGCGGCGCGGCGCGGCGAAGGGGGAGCGCCGAAGGCTTTGTGGCGCGGCGCGGCGCGGGGATAAAGCGCCGGCAGCGGCGAGGATGAGCGAGCGCTCTCGGGTCGCACGCGGCTCGAAGAGCAGCGGCGAGCGATAATTCACGAATCAATTCGCGAATTCTCGCGAGCGGCGACGGCGCTACCTAATACTAAGGCGCGGTACAGTGTGGTAAGGGGAGAGCGAGCACTCTCTCCCAATTCTCAAATAGAGCCGCACTGACTGCGAAAATTCAGTGTGCCAGCGACCTCGAAACTGGCTTTTCGAGGGGGACCTGTCGTCGGCGCGATAGCGGGCGACAAGTCTCAGCACACTCGGGGCGAGACGCGAACACGAAATAGATAATAAATAAAAATTTGTAATTACGCTCATGCGGAGCGTTAAATTTAAGTTAGAATAAATTATTTTAATTTTGTACATCATAAAATAAATATATTTTATGATATTTTTTATTTTTGTTACAGCGGATAATGGCGATAAAACGGGTGACAGAATAGCGGCTAAGCTATCAAATGGCCGAAAAATAAGATAGTTTATTAGTTTATTTTTATTTAATTTTGTTAATCATTTTTTATTAAATTATGTTAAATAAATTTGTTTATTATTTAATAAATTAAAATTTATTTAGATCCCGAATCCAGCAACGAAAAGAAAAATTAAAATTGCAAATAAATTAAATAAACATCCAAAATCAAAAGGGTTGAGCGACCAAGGGCCTAGGCGTGTTGAGCGTGGGCCAAAGTATAGTACACACCGTAAAAATTTAAAACAAATTATCTTGCACAAACGAACCTAGTGACGCCTTAAGCGTGTTGAGCGATCGGGGCCGAGGCGCGTTGAGCCGGAGCACGAACTAGCTTTCACCAAAGTGCTCATGTTACAACTTATATTAATTAAACTTTATTTTTTGACATTAATATTATCATTATATGTCATATTATACATCAAATTATTAATCAATTCTAGATTAACTTAAATTAAATTAAATTAGTATATAAAACATTATATAAATTAATGTCTATGTAAGTGTATAATTAATATCAGTATTGCTTGTAAAGCCGCACAAAGCTTATATCCTTGAATTTGGCTACATGTTGAGTTTGTGCCGCTTTTCAGAATCATTCCCCTAACTGGCAGTGGCCTTGACCGCGAGAGTTTACGTTACCGGCTCGAAGACGTGAACATAATTTTAGATTATATAATATCAGTAATTTTCAACTATATTACACTAGCTAATTTTAAAAATTAGATATATAATACACTATATGTATATTTCTTTTTTATAAACTTTTTATAAGCCGTATACACTATAACAGTTTGTGGGATCCCGAGATGGTGTTGGGCGCCATGTAATGATGCGCGTGTCCGCCTTGAACACGAGGACGGCGGAGACGACCATTGCAGAAGGTCTGTCCGGCTGGGCTTAGTCCGGAATCGACTCCATGAGGGAGAGGGGCGGTATGTGAGAGGCGAAATGTCGCCTGCACGAGGACGCGTTAGGTCAAGGAGAAATAATAAACAAGAGGGAGAAGTAAAATCGAATATGTTTTTACTTATGTTAGTTGTCGAATGGTAACAGACCCGCGACGTCGTTAGTGTTGTCCGCTGGTGACGTAGGAGGCGGTGTTCCCGCTCATCGGTAGACCTGAGATGGGGCGGTCAATCCGCAAGGGCGATGACCGGATAGCAAGCTCGTTAGCTCGAGCCCTTCAACTACGTTCGCGGGTCGAACTTCGCGAATATCGGCCCGACAGGCGGCAACGAGCGCGAACAGCACAGAAAAGCCCAAAGAAGAACCTTACAAGACGAGGCGGTAACAGCATTCGAGGCAGGTTATTTTTCGTTCAAAAAAACTCACTCGCATGTAATACGGCAGTACTCTCTCTACTGAAAACCTCGCGCACGATGATCTTCTCCTACTCCCCGCTCTCTCGCTTTCTTTCTCTCTCTCACTTACCTCCTCGCTAGTATGTCGGTGCATCGGCCTGTAATAAAACTACATGCTAAATATTTACATATGAACAACAGATAGTGTATACACATATTTACATAGGCTATGACGGGAGAGAGAACACAGGGACGTGGGATAGCAAGCGTCAGCGGTACTTGCGATCCCTGTCACAATATTATATATATATATATATATATATATATATATATATATATTTCATTTGACTACATGTTTACTTTTTTCTATATTATACACATTAATTTCAAAGGTCTTTCTCTATATATCAAATAGAAAGTTTATTAATTATATACACATACGGGGCATTTGTATAATTTAAACGTTCCAATACACAATGAATCTCCGCAGATGGTTGAGAATAATAATCAAATATATTGCAAAGATTTTTATTAGTTAAAAAAATGATCCTATTTTCAAATGTTAAAACTACGCTGTAAAGTAACATTAATTGTGATTATATATTTAAAAATCTTAATATAGAATTGTCATCGTATTTATGGTCATGTACTAATATATTTATAGCCAACGGTATAATTACCTCTATATTTCTAAAATATTTTGCTATAATAGCATAAATTCCAAACTTTTTTCAAACAACACGTTTTTATAAAGTATTATTACTTTTCATGAATTTCATCGATAAGAATTTATATTTAATTCAAATTAGAAATGTTACTAAAATCTAAACTTTATCAATGATTTTTTTCTAATAAGCTTTGAATCCATAGGTACACGCAATAATATGCTATTTCAATTGCAAATACATTATATGAAAATCGCGATTGATGGCAAGTAAAAGGGATGTAAATTTCGAAGAAAATTTAAAATGCTCAAAACATCGGAAACCTCTGTTCGATGTGATGAAATGGAGATCAGATAAAAGACTGAAATATTGCAAAGATAAGAATAAAAAGTGGTTAGAAGCGTTAGTCGCATAGGATGCTAAGTGGCACAAGATCTCTTGTCTCAGCTAGTCCATGAGCAGAAGGCCTGCCCTTAATCCGTCTAGTTAGGGTCATGAAAGAGGATTCGATATGGATTGTGAATAATCAATATATTCGTAGTTTCTACAAAAATAATCAATATATTCGTAGTTTCAACGTTACTTTTCGATGCTCTACATGGAAGTTTTACCCTCGCAATCTAAAATCCATCGAGCGAGCCTATCGGTTACGTTCTGCATTGTACAAATCCATCTCAGACTATTGTGGTCCGTAACGACACGTAAATAATATTCGTCTATATAGAGACAGACTTTTCCGATAGTGCATGCAATAGTCAAATAGTCTCTTTTAGTTGATTCTTAGTGATATCGTTGGCATTTAAACAAAATGTGTATTTTATATTTTGTATGAAATTTTCGGAATGAGGTATCTAAAAGATGAGTACCGTGTTTGTTTACATTCCATAATATTGGTCACATAGTTTTGCAGCTAAGTAATGTTTGGACATGTTGGAGTATAATCCAATGAAAATTGTAGGTCCTTATGTTATTATTGCTGAAACATAAATTCCTTACTATCTAATAGAAGCCAAAGAGCAGTCCAAACTGTGGACTGAACTTGGAAAGTCTGCTATAAAAAGAGCAAAAACTCTTCCATCAGCCTGTAAGGTCATTGTCACAGTTTTTTGGGACTAATCAATTACAATAATAATTGATTGCCTACCATTAATTTGTTTTGTCAGTTAAAAGTCGTTGACTTATCTCCCACGGATATATATTATCCGTGGGATATATAACTTCATTTGGTATACTTGTAGGTAGTGTATTTATGAACAAGTTTTCAACATTATATTGGAGCATTTCTTATTTAGTATTTATTTCATCGAGCAAAATCATAGCAAGTTTCCAGAAAAATAAACGCCATTTGTGGGAAGCGCTGCTTCTATTCTTTAATATGAGGAAAAGTGAGACTGAGGGCTATTCCCTTACGGAAACTTATGGGGTGGAATGAATTAGTGAATGAACGTGCTGCCAGTGATTCAAACGGTTCAAAAGTAATGATTTTGAAAATGAAAACATGAATGGCTTCAGAAAGCCGAGTTTGAAGATTGAAGTTTTGAAAACGAAAAATTAAACGCTTTGCTCGATAAGGATCCGTGTCAGATTCAAAGAACTTGCTGCATCAATGTCACTGATAATGAAAAGTGAACTTATTATGATAACCCTAAGGGCAGAAAATCGACGCCCAAATTAAATATTCACGTAAATAAGGTCATGATCTGCATATTGTGGAATCAAAATAGTGTATTATACTACAAATTACTTCCGAGTGGCGAAACTATCAAAGCCCTATTGTAGCGAACCCACATTATTCCTTTGAAGAGAACATTAGGACAAACGGCCATAATATGAGACCAGGCATGAATCCGTCATTTTTCATCATGATAAATCTCAGCCATATGTTGCAGTTTCGGTTGAAAACTATTTGGAGAATAGTGGATGAAAATTCTACCTCGCCCGCCTTGCAAACCAGACTTGTTACCATCTAACTACCACTTGTTTCGATCAATGCCTCACGCTCTAATGGGATTACATTTAATATCAGAAGAGGGATTAAAAAATTTACTCGATATGTTCTTGGGCTCGAAAGACAAGAAATTTTTTTAGCTCGGAATTCACAAATTGTCAGAAAGATAAGAAAAATACATACTTTCTATTTTAGGGTTTCCAGGTATGTGATGACATGTTTTGTGATATGTAGTCGAGCAATATCATGTTACAAAATAACTTTATCATGTCTCTCTTGATACTGTGGCTGTTTCTCATTTCATGCTCGGCTAAAACGTTTCAATTCACTAATTATTATCAAAATTATTTTGTGTAGATTTAATTTGTCGATGGAGTTTCGCTATTAATCTTATAAGAGACCAAAACTCGATGCTTCATGTGAGTGAAAAATAAATCTATTCTATAATGGTTTAGAATCTATAATGCTTTTTATTACTTCAAATCTTTAAGCCCTTCTAAAGTTTTCTAGCCGATGAATTAAACAGTTTCATATACTATGTATCCGAAGACCGTCCAAAGACTTTTATTATCCTGCGATCTTCAAGAAATCGTATTTTATTTATCGAAAGGAAATTGCTACCTTAATTTATTAATACTACTCAATTTCAATATACTATATGCCCCCTTATGCTTTCACAGTATTTCCTCCGTTTCCACTTTCCGAAATTCACGATTTGTGATAATTAGAATTTTGGACTAACACCTACAGAGACACTCGCCCTGTATGTGTTGAAATACATAAAAAAGGTAGTAATTTGTAAGTCCGTAATTAATATAAGAATAGAATTGTTATATTTATTGCATTTAAAATGATAATTACATATTATAAATTAGATTGGAATACTCTTATTACTCATAATTGCATGATGTATTTTTGATTATTATTTTGTTTAAAGAGACAAATTGTATTCAATGCCATAACATATGAAATGATGAGTATTAATTATAAATTAAAGATTCCTTCGCTGTAGGAACAACAGTAATATATGATACATAATATATAAGCTTAGATATTTGTAATAAGATGATTCTAATAAGATTCGTTCATTATCTCCACATATAACAATTCAGTGAAATTTTAGCTGAAAATGCTTCAATGGGAAAAGTTACCCTACCCGCCATATGGCACATCCCCTTTCGATGTTCAGTTACTCTGTTCGATGATACACGGCATAAATAACGACCGCTGGCATGCTTACCATGAAACTAAAAAGTGGATAAGTTTGTCGATATATATATATATATATATATATATATATATATATATATATATATATATGGAGCCTACGATGGATCGATCGCTAGAGCGAAGAACTAGTAATTTGGTGCTCCGAGTTCAAATCCCAATCTCCACCGATTGACACAAATACATCTGTAATAGTTTATATATGCTTTGTTTACAAACATGTTTTATACCTACGTCGCTGATTAGCACCGGTATTCGGAAGCATAAATAGAGCCACGTTAGATAACATAAAAAAAATCTTCGATAATTTTATATGACACGTTGTTTTTTCGAAGTAGAATTCATATACTGCTAGAATGTGGTTTCTAGTTATGAGTAATAATTAGGGGGCTCTAATATAGGCTTTTTTATTCCATATATTTTAAATAAGACTATTATTTTCTAAAAATAAAAAAATTCAACAGAGGTTCTAATATGTATCTTTATTTTTGATATAGATAATGAATTGACGTTCATAACCATCAGTGTAGAACCAAATAAGTATTTTTGACATTTAAAAAAATGATAAAATAATAATGACTATTTCAAAAATAACTCAATGTAATGTACATAATTTAAAAATATTGAATTGTTAAACAATATTTCCTAATTTATCTTAATTTATACTGGTGACATTGAAAATATTTTGAAGAAATGAAGAAGATATATTTTTGAAAATACAACTAAACTATTATAAGAAATTGAAAATATATAATTAAAATTTAGATTTTATGACAGGCGAAATAATAAATCGTCTATAAGGAAAAATGAATAGTGTTTTTTAATCATTATTATTTGACTGAATTAAATTAAATTCATAAATTTCAATATGTAAGGATTAATTAATTATTAGTAAAACGTCAGTTATAAACAGATCATATATAAACGTGAAATAAATAAAACGTTCTTCGATATAGAATATAATTCTATGTGACTATCTTGAAACAATTATGACTAACATGCTGATTAATCAACGTACTAGTTTGGATGACAACAGGAAATGACAAAGGCGATAGCAAAAACGGGGTTAATATCTAGAAGTAATTTTTAAATAAAAACTGAGCTTATAAATTCCTGTAGGAATTGTTAAGATGAAGGCATCTAAAAGGTTAAAAACTTCAAGCAGACTAATAGGTAACGTAAACAATCCAATGTAAAACTCACGTACAAATATCACCTACGTGATTCTACTCTATGGCGCAGAGGTATGGAGGAACGCGATGAAAGGCGTCCAAAGAATCAATTCTTTAAGAATCGCCTGCACATATCGCACTGGAACGTGTTTTTCCTATTTAATCACTAAACTGAGCTAGGATCAAAGGTTAAAATGACATTAGTAGCAAGCAAGTAAAAAAACATGATTAGATCTATAATGATAAATGAAGATAGCTGGCAGATGATGACAAACTACCTTATAAATGTGCTCTAGAGCAAACGGATATGTAGATGTTTGGTGCTGATATAAATGTGTAACGAGAATGTAGAAACGTGAATAATTGGAACATTGATATCAATGGGACGAATTTATATGACTATGGAAGGATTACTGCCGTCCTTAAAGTAATAGAAATATATTTTTAATAGATTATTGTCTTACATTTTATGAATTAGTATGATTTGCTTTTACTTAATTCATTTTTTAATAACGGAATACAATTTAAAATGTGGTCTTTAAGATTTTCCTTTGGCGTGATAAATAGTTTGAAGAGACAATCGAACTATAGGTATCCAATTGTTAATGAGTAAAAAACTTTTATTTTCGAAAATAAATGAGTGAAAACTTATAAATACATTATAAGGATATATTAGAATCATTTACAGATTATCCTAAATTTTCTAAAAGTCTTTTCAATAAAATCTTAAAAAATTTAAAGTTATTTAAAATATGTAAATCTCATAACTTGAAATATTTGACAACATATACTACTATATTTCGATTCTTCTATAATGCTTCATAAATTTAAGTTGAAATTAAAATAAAACTTACATTAAATTTTAAGTTTTCATGAATATAGACCTCGAATACAACTTCGAAAGCAATACCGACATCATTAAATGGATCTTCGGAAACGGCATGGTACCGACATCAATCAGAGAAAAACCTATATTATTTTATTTACCAGTTTATTCGCATATTGTTTTAAACAACTTCATTTGTAATTCATTATACGTAATTCATATATACATAAATACATAAAAAATCGAGACATAAATCGAGACATATTTACGATGTATCATATTTAATCAGGCCTGTTGCAAAAAAAGGTTGTAGTAACACAATACTAATATTTCCCTCAAATTATAGAATATTGTCTTTGCTTGTTCATTTAAAATTGGAATAAACGTGTAATTAACAAATCTTTTTTGCCTGACAAATGTATTTAAATTTAATAGTATACATTACTGATTTTCAGTAATTATAATTCGAATATATCGTTTATTTACAATAAATTAATTTAGATATTTGTTTTTTTCTTTTGGCGTGCAGGTACACGCATGTTTTTATGAAAGATTTTCACATGACTCAATGTAGAATCTTTAGATGTAATTTTTGTATTTACATTAGGAAAATACAGGCGACACTGTAAATTACCAACTATACAAATAATATCTGCATTTCCTTCACTTATTAATGTATGTGATTTATTTCGCGCTTCAGTCTCTGTTTTAGATGAACTTTAGAGTGTCGTTTTTTTTCATCACTGCGAGCAAATTTACGTCCACATTGCTCGCAACAAAACGGTTTTTCGCCTGTATGAGTACGAACATGTGTCGTTAAATGATCACTTCTTGAAAATGAACGCATACAAATACGACACTGAAATGGCTTTTGCCCTGTATGTATACGAATGTGCCTGGTAAGTTCATCGCTTCTTGAAAATCTACGATCACAGCCGTCAACAGGGCATGCATAAGGGCGCTCATGAATAGGCGTTTTACTAGGACGATTGGGATACTTTCGTGGTTTAACTGGTATCAACTTTAATGGTACAGAACTTTGCTGATACACTTGAGATAAAATTTCATGACCTTTCGAAGTGCTTGGATTGTACTCAGCCAACTGTATACTTGTACTGGCTGTTGATATTTGCAGTTGTGAAGATTGTTGTGGAATGTTTTGACCATAAATTCTATTACTTGATTCTCGCTTTAAAGTAGTTTCTTGTTGAAGATGCTGCAGTGAATTAGGTGGTAAAATACTATTTTCATAAGATTCTTCCTGTGTTCCTAACCAATTGACTGCAGATGAATTAGAAGTTTCATGATAATTTGTAAGCAGAGAAGGCTTTGCATCTACTTGCACAGGTTCTATATTATCTGTTCCGTAAGCATTGGAATGTAAAGATGGGTGATGAAATGTTTGATTACTTAAGGCTAAAGCGGCAGAAGGTAAAGATCCCCAAATTTCTGCATTTGAATGGCATTGTATGTGTTCAGACTGCTGATGGTGTTGATCAGAACAATGGTTTAAAGTTGATGATTGCGAACAGGAAGTTGCGAAAACAGCACTATACCGTAATGCTGGTATGTTACAAATATTCACACTGGCTGTTGCTGCTGTAGCAATTGAAGATATTGACTGGGGTGCAGAGTACAAAATGACACCACTTTGTAATATATTGCATTTGTTCTCATCTGTTCTTGAAGTAAGTAATGATAAAGAAGTCGATACTGGTATTGTACTAATTTGCTCTTGTGAAGTTAGTTCTTGTGAATGGTGACGAGATTGTGAATTCTGGTTTCGTGGAGATACTGTTGACAGCGTTCCATTTCCAACAGCTGTTTCTTCTAAAGAAAGATCCTCACCTGTGAGGCTACCTGTAGACAAATTATTATTTTGATTTTTGAAATAAGAATAACAATATGCTTATAAATAAATGGTGTATATTAAAAACATTCTAAACGAATTTTTTAAAAATATTTATCCGCCTCCAAAATCTGTTTTTTTTATTAATCACTTTCTTATATATATTTATTTTAAATTATAAAATAATGTATGGAATAAATCTATAAACCGCAATAAAGTATAACGTAAAAATATCTAGTGTCAGTGTTTTTTTTTTAATAATAGTTTATTTGTAACGAACTGCGTTGTACGCGCACTTAGTCTATAAGGAAAAATAAAAATAAGAGCGCAAAGCCAACACGGTCGCATCTGGCGGTAATAAACATATATATATATATATATATATATATATATATATATATGTACGCGCCTACGCACATATAAAGGATTCTGTTAGCTTTTCTTTTTTTTCGTTCTAAACGGACATAAGTTTTAAGGGAATATGATATTAGTAGTTGTATACGTATATCCGCGTGCATAAAATGTATATATATATATATATATATATATACATGTAAACACGTACATATATCCATATATACGCATTAATATAACGGTATATTATTATATATAGAAAACTCATAACTACAAACAGCGAATTATTGTATTATTATTATCAGTAGTATTATTCGGCGGAGCAAACCGCGGCACTCCGCGCTCTGACCCCCAAGACTACCTTGAAGAACAGAAACATGGACGGCTGCGCGACACTTGACGAAGTTAGGGTAGCCTTCCCTGGCGTCTTGCGGGACTATACCGGTCCCCTCGAGGTGAGGCTTACGAGGTAGAACAAAGTCGGCAAAAGCTAGCCGTTATGCCCTCGCTTAGGAGGCTGATCAGCGGGTGTTCGAAGCTGGAGTAGCTGTTGGATGGGTTCTTTGCGACCTGCGGCAGCAGGTCCGTCATCAGATTGCGACACCACAGCTCCGACTATGACGGCCCAGACAGGAGCACTGCCTGCTTTCGGTGCGGGCAGCAGAGACACAAGACGGCCAACTATAGGACACCTTGAAAGCTACAATGCATTTGATCCGCCAAGCCTGCAAGCAAGCGATGCCGAGGAAATTCGCGGGTCGTGCTCGCCGTTCGACTTATTGAGAACGAACGAAATCGCGGAGCTGCGGCGGCAATACCTGTGGCTGCGCTGCATAGCTCTAAGGGCTTAAAGGCGCGACTGCGATGTTGCTTTTAGGACCATCGAACATCTAACGGCGAAGAAGACTCTAAAGCAAGCCATCAAAGTTAGTAGACACGGATGCTGGAAAAAACTGAGAGAAGATCTGAAGAACGATCCATAGGGATTGGGGTACAAAATCATAAATCGCAAATACGGCGCGTTCCGTAAGAAGATGCCTATCAGCGAGGAAGTTAAGCATCGTCCATACCCTATTCCCTACTCATCCCAAACGAGGGGATAAGGTCGTGGCTCCCGAGGACCGTGAGGGACTGCCCTTTACAAGGGTGGAGGTAGAGAAAGCAATGCGCTCTTTGAAGAACAACAAGGCACCGGGACCCGACAGACTTCCGGTGGAAGTGCTAAAAGCGGTGATAAAGAGCCATTCTGAACTCTGGCTCGGCATGTACAACTCGTGCCTTCGCGCAGGAATATTTTATCCCTGCTGGAAGGAAGCGAGACATGTTCTGATAAGCAAGGGTAGAGAACCATCTAGTGCTCCGTCGACGTACAGACCCTTATGCATGCTAAACACGGCTAGGATACTCCTGGAAAAGCTGGTGAGACCCGGCCTACAAGCGACAGTGCGGCTTTCGGAAAGGGCGTTCCACTAGAGATGCTATACAGGAGGTAGTAGAGCGGGCTGGACTACGGAGCAGGGGAGTTACTTCTGCCGGATCGTGTATCTTGTGACGACACTCGATGTCAAAAATGCCTTCAACTCAGACTGATGAACTTCAGAATGATGAACTCAGATATTTTTACAAACATACTCCGCATTTGGAGTGCGTTATCGCCAACTTTGTTTAAGAGAATCCAATTAAATTTTACATCCATCAGCCATATCTGAGACTTTTACTATTTGGTTCTACAAAGTTACTTAGAATTAATCGTCATCCATTGGTATATGATGACCACTTTAGTACTAAACTTCGTACTTATAATATTAACAGTTGTAACCTATTCTCCTTCACCCATTTCGTCATATAATGCATAACTTGATTATGACGCAACTCTTCAACGCGGCAAAATTCACAAAGATATTTCAGACTCATTCATCCATTCGGGACAATCCACAAGCAGGCTTTTTCTTCTCCAAAAATTAATGATCAGTAATTTTTCTATGAGTTTACGGTCATTATTGAGTAAGTTCAGAAGTGAATGCAATGAAGATGTTTTCGATATATTCTTATCCTTATCGATAATTATAAGTTTTCCCACTTTCAGTTGGATAGAATATACTACCCATCATATAGGAATTGTATATCGGCAAAACTATTTTTAGTAACGGGCTTGGTATGGTTGTTCTGATTAAACAGTGCTTTTGATGCCCTGCCATTATCGTGCTTCCTAGTTCTCTGTAATAGCCTTTTATGGCGAACACATCTGCATCATAATTGAGAAATCTACACACTAGTTCTGCCCACTAATCAATAGGGAATAATTCTGCCTGCTAGTCAATTGGACATCTTTTACACCTACTGTTTTGTACGGTATCGATTCATTACAGCTCACGAAGGATGCAACATGTAGCACTAGTAATCATCTTAACTCATTCCGATATCGATAAACCATTTGTGATCCCAACATGTTTTTGCTGTTTATGTTCAGTTGCGTGTGAGAGTTTTTTTCTTTTCAGTCTTATAACATTCCACCCGAAAACAGAGTGAATTATATTCAATAATGTTCGACCTGCTAGCTAACTATGTGATTGTCAAGCATTTACCAGTCATTGATTCACAAAGCAGAACGGTCCGTGCCAAAGATAATATTTGGTATCCTTTTGAAATGGCCAGATCTTCTAAAATAAAATTAATAACGGTTTTACCATTCATCATTGAAGTGTTCTCGTATTAAGATCTTACGCCGGTACCAGCGCTCATTTCTCTGATGAGGTCTTCATAGTTATCAATTACCGGTTAGTAGTAATCAATGGCTTTATTGATGTAACAATTTACAGACATTTTGACTTAGAATCGCAACATCATTTAGTTGTAGATCAAGAAAACAAATAATAATAAAGCAATATCTCCTCAAATGGAAAAACATCAGGTTATTCTATCCATTTTGTTTCGATTACCATAGATCCTAGCTTGCTTCGATAATCTGTTCTTAATTTTTAAAATCTTAGACATCTCTTCTCTGATGTGCATTAGGTCTCTCATACTGAACTCTGCATATTGCTTTTCCCAACAAGAACTCTTGTACCTTCAGGTTTGATATTTTGGAAATTCATACAACTTATGATCAACTCAGATGGGGGAAAAATTAATGGCTCTACTGCTTAGGTCTGTAAATGAATATATGTAATAATACAAATACGTAATCTCTACCCTATTCCTTTATACTATCTTTATTTCTCTCTCATTCTCTTCCGCTCTTACTCTGTTTCACTTGCCCTCTCAACACCATTTCATATATTAATACTATTATCAAAAAATCTAATGTAAAAATTTTGACAACTTGATGTGTTCAAAAGTCACAAATCGGAGAAAGCCAATGAAACATGTGCCAATGAGTGGACTAGACAAGGTTGGAAGACATGTACCTCCTCTGTTTTCTGTAAATATTAACCGGTTATACAACTGTTAATCTAAAGGGATACTAGGACAAACTATCGTAAATATATTTATGATTTATTTACCTAGTATAGACGGAAAAAATATCATGTATCAATAATTAAGATGTATAGTACGTATACTACCCAAATATGTAGTTGGTATTCCATAAAATATTTAGTTAACATTGCAGGATACGAAAAGGAATCTATTATAATATTTGAATGTTATAATTATTTTGAAAATTGTTAATTTTATTTCGCTTGAAAAAGGAATGCGCGTTATCGATATCGATTCCACTATAAATCGCATTCGTATCAAAATAACAAAATTAAAATGCTTGTTTCCAAAAAGACTTACCCACCTAACTACATAGAATGTATCAAGACGCATTTATTTAATCAATCAGAGCACACGCCATGGTAAGATGTGCATGAGTTTTAGTCTTGATATTGTTAAAAGGGCCATAAGAATTTTTAGAATAATTGATCAGTTTCTTATATTATTATAGCCATAATCACCGCGACCAAGTTTTACGATGATATTTGCTTGCGTATGATCGCTTCTTTATTTTTCATAATAATCATTGAAAGAGATTCTAAAATTTTTGATGATATTTTAAAAACAAATGTCATCGCGCAGCTTGGTTGTAGTTATCATCGTCATAGTCTAAGCTTGTAAATTATTGAAAAATTTATCATCTCTCTTTCAATTATATCCGCTTAATAATTCACGAGTACCTTATCAATATTAAATTTTCTGAGCTGCTATTGACTTTTTAACATACGGCCTCACTCATCTTATTTAGTTTAGCTGAAGAGTCTTTTCGGAAATACGCTTTATATTTCATGCGATAGTAATACATATTTGCTTAAATCTATATGATTAGTATCCGTAAAGTTGCAAGCGAACTTTATGACTGAATGTAAACATTTGTTTAATAAATAAGTCATAATAGTTTATAGAATTTATAACAAAAATAATGATATGTACTTTAAATTATAAAGTTTTATTGCAAATTATATAAAACTACCAGAGTAGATTTGGCGTGCTGAACTGATTATAAGGGTATCTACACGCAATTTTAAAGTCTTTATTTTTAAATATTTTAAATAAATTTTAAACAAATTCTAAATAAAATTAAAGTATATATAATAAATAAAATCTCTATTAATGAAAAAGTGACAAGATTTCATGTCATGAAGAAAAATTATTCAAAATTATCCAAGTTTTTAAAACCTCCGATATAAAATATTAGGTGTACAAATAAGTTCCACCATTTTTTTATAAAGAAATAAGAATTTATAGTATAAAAAGTAGAAATAATGTCATTCACAATATTGCCCATCACTTTCTACTACTTTTGACCATTTGTTGGGCAGCAAGTGTACATCCCGTTTAAAAATTTGCTCGTCTTTTGAGGCGATCCATGAATCGGCATATTTCTTCAATTCCTCGTAAGAAGTGAAGTGCTGCTCAGCCAGACCATGATCATCGACCGGAATAGGTGGTAATCTGAAGGAGCAATGTCTGGTAAATACGGCGTGTGGGATAGGACGTACCAATTCAATGCTTCTAACGTTTCCTTCACGATTTTTGCAGCTTGTTGCCAAGCGTGGTCATGCGTCCCCCAGTGACGATTTGATTGTGTTGGAGTAGTTCGCAATACATTACTCTAAGCTGATCCCACCAAATGCACAGCATTAGCTTCTTGCCTTGAACGTTTGGTTTGGCCATCGAAGTAGAGGCATGTCCGAGCTTACCCCATGACTTCCTACGCTTGGGGTTGTACTAGCGAATCTACTTTGCGTCTCCCATCATGATTCGATGTAGAAATCGTTTCCGATTTTGCCTTGTGAGCAATTGTTCGCAAGCGAATAAGTGACGCTCGACGTTTCTTAGCTTCAGTTCATAAGAACCCACTTTCCTTGCATTTGGACCATACCCATAGTTTTGAGGTGTTGTGAAATAGCTCGCTCTTTACTCTCGTCACTTCTGACTCTTGTGCAAGTTCTTCTTGCGCTTGGCATGGATCTTCTTCCAGTAAAGCTTCCCATTCTATGTCATCATACACTTTGTGCCTTCCACTGCGTGTTTTGTTCTGTACGTCGAAATCATCACTTTTAAATTTTTGGAACTACTCCGGACTTCTCTCACTCAAATTAACATCACCATATGCTTCTATGAGTTAGCTCATGTGCTTCAGCTGCAGATTGCTTTAATGAAAGAAGTACATCAACAATCGCCGCAAATAACGCTACTTGGCTCAAAACTCGACATCTTAACACGAGTCAGACGTATTAAAGGATTATACTGTTTCCAAATGTCAAAATATACTATACGACTTTTTACAGCTGACAATTTCGATGTTATCTTCTCGGTGGCGCCATCTTTTCAAAACGGCGGAAACTTATTTGTACACCTAATATATTTATAGATAAGAGATATTAAAATGTTTCTAATTATTAGAAGAAATTAATAATTCTGTTCAACTATAACCATAAAAATTCACCAATAATGTTTTTTCTCTGTAAATAATACAATATCTTTCGAACATGTTGTGATGCTTTTTATATTTAAAATAATGATAATCCTTTAAAATATAATCTAGAAATTATCAACTTGTTTCAATATTTTACATTTATTTTTTTTTTGTAAAATTGTTAAAAGAGTAATAAAATAATCATGTAACTAAAGCTATACCTACCCCTATACCTGGAAACCCTCGTATAAATCTTACCCCACCTGTCATACTCTTCAGACAGATGCTATATGGTTTAGCTGATAATCTATGAATAAGTTAAAGAAATAGTCGATTTGTGAATCATCTCAAAAGATTCATCGTTTTTTCGAAATGGTATCCAGCAATTGTCCAAATGATGGTATAAAATAGTGGTTAGTGACCACAAACAAAAAAAGTTCGCTTTATCGTTCGGTTGTGCTCCAAAACTTTTCATTATTTGCTGAATTTTTCTTTTAGTTGATCTGTACATATAATTTAGCAGATCTGTACATCATTGCAACTTTTGTGGACCTCTAGTTCATAGTGGTTTCCGAACCACTGTTTATTGCACTTTCTTATTCTAGACTAGAGTTGTTAACCAGTTTACAGGCTGATTGTTTGTTTATTGCAATTACGTATTGACATTTTTGTAGACCGGTATACAGGCTGGTTGTTTATTTATTGCTATTATGTATTTACATTTTTGTAGACCAGTGTATAGAGCCGGTCTACTTATATAGGAAAAAAATAATCTTTGTATATTTTTATGTATAGATTTTCCTTGCCAGGATGTGATTTGATTAGATTATTAATTGACCGGCAATTCAAAACTGTCAGTTCCCTACCTACCTATTCAGGTTCTTCAGTGATTTCTCCTTTGAGCAGATTTTCGATTGCTTCAATAAACTCCTTAATTTGAAGGAGTTCTTTTGTAAGTTTCTCAAGCGGTGCGCATGTTTCTTGGCTCAATAGAGCTCGGGCTCAATAAAGGTATTATTCTTCCATTGGAATCTGATCCTAATTTCATCATATTTGAGACAGACAGATAGTACGTTTTCTGATGTATACGCCCCCCCCCCCACATGAGCACTTCTCCCTCTCTCAGATGGAAGCGAGTGAAATAATACCCGAAGTCGCCATGCCCAGTGAAAAGTTGGATTAAGCATTGCGACAACCGGATCCAGTCCGCTCCGATCCTATCTCTGACAATTGGTAGGTAAGAATATGTCAGCCTACCTTTTGTTGAGTTATCCCAGATTTCCTACCAGTCAACCAGATGTCTTTCCGATATCTCTCGCGTGGCACAATGCTGGTCCTCAAATGACGCTGCATATTTACAGTTTGCATACAATTCCGCTCTATGTCTGCATTCTAGCACTGCTAGTGCGTCTGTCAAGGTGGTCCTGTACGCACCGATGACTAAGCACATGTCTTTGAGTACTTGACAAGTTGCAATGCTGTTCAACATACATCAAATCGTGCCAGTATCTGCCGCTATGTATGCAGCGATAGATGTGAACAGCGCGGTATAGATAGTAATAAGCGGCTTAAATTTAAAACCTCATTCCTATCTTCCCAGGCGTCCAATCCTGTTAAATAAATCCACACTTTCGATTGCACTGCTTTCAAACGGAAACCGATTTTTAGATGTTCGCTGAAGTAAATTCCAAGGTATCTCACGCTTCCGATCTTAATGAGAGGGGAGACTTTCGGGTTAAGGTAGCTTCTCAAGATCAACGTTCCACATTTTTGAGAAGCCAGCCTCATTTTACTAAAGCGATAGCAGGATTCCACTTCTTTAATATGACTCTGGCCTATTCGATCTCTCTACGCGAGTCTCCCTCCACGAGGAGCGCGATATCATCGATATAAGCAATGACTTCATATCCTAGTCTTGAGAGCTGACAAAGAAGAGGATCGAGGACAAGGTTCTACAGAGTTGGGCCCATTACAAATCCCTGCGGGCATCCCTTACTGATCCCAACTTGTACTTCCTCAAAGCCATCTGGTATGAGGACTCGACGGCCCTTCAGGTAATCTCTTATTAGTTTATCGAAACTCCTGGGGCACGCTTTGCTTTTCAGTGCTGCTAATACAGCGGGCCATCAGACATCGTGAAAGACACCCTTTATGTCCAGAAAAATTGCTACAACATATTTTCTGCACGATTCACTCACAGACCTAGGCAACTGAACTATGGCATCCTCTGTGAATTGCCATATCCTAAAGCCAAATTGTATTGGGGATAATTGTGTTTCTATGCTACCATTTAGTTTATTCTGTATTAGAGCTTCAAGGGCTTTGCATAGTAATGGAAAAAAACAAATGGGGCTGTAGGATACGGGGTCCTCAGGTTCTTTGTCTTCCCCCTTCCGGATTGTGACTGCTTGATCGACCTTCCATTCGTTGGGGAAGATCCAAAATCTCAAGCACGAGTTGTATATGTTGATCAGCTACTGACTGATGGTCGACAGTGCTATTCCAATGATGGCCATGTCGAAGCTGTCTGGGCCAGACGCCTTACCCAGATTCATGTTGGCCAAGACCTGATCCAACTCAGCGACATTAAATTCAACCTCGACTTCCCTGGGCGGAAGAGTGTTGATTATGTACCTCATATTTTTTTGCTCTTGCGTTTTATTCCGTATATTATCTGCTGTGAATAGGGTGTTTAGTACTGGCGTTACAGTACTTTAGCTCTTTCGTACTCTACTGTCCATAATCCATGTAATTCACTAAGCTCTCCATGGCAGCTTTATATGCTGGAAACTTTGTGTCCATAGAGCAATGATTAGTTGCTTTGTACATTCTGCCTTAGGTCTGCGCCGGTCAAATTGAAAGAAATGAAAAATATGTATCAGGTATGTGAATAAGTCTTTCCCGTTTTTTTTTCAAATTTTGAGCCTTTATTGTGAAAAAATGGTTACAAATGAATTATTGAAAGTATTGGCCATCGCTAGCTACAACTTTTTCCCATCTTTCTGGCAACATACGAATCCCGTTGCGAAAAAATTCGACCGGTTTGGCCTCTATCCAGTCATCCACCCATTTTTTGGCTTCCTCGTAGGAATGGAAGTGCTGGTCAGCCAGGCCATGCGTCATCGATCTGAAGAGATGGTAATCAGACGGAGCAACGTCTGGACTATACGGCGGGTGGGGTAGGACTTCCCATTTGAGCGTTTCTAAGTATGTCTTCACCGGCGGTGCAACATGTGGGCGAGCATTGTCATGTTGCAAAATAACTTTGTCGTGCCTGTCGGAGTATTGTGGCCGTTTTTCTCGCAGTGCGCGGCTCAAACGCATCAATTGTCGTCGATAGACCTCGCCTGTGATCCTTTCATTCGGTTTCAGAAGCTCATAGTAAACCACACCTAGCTGGTCCCACCATATACAGAGCATGAGCTTGGCGCCATGAATATTTGGCTTGGCCGTCGATGATGATGCATGGCCGGGTAGTCCCCATGATTTTCTTCGCTTCGGATTATCGTAACGTATCCACTTTTTATCGCCAGTCACGATACGATGCAGAAAACCTTCTCTTTTATGTCGCTGAAGCAGTTGTTCGCAAGTGAAAAAACGCCGTTCGACGTCTCTCAGCTTCAGTTCGTACGGCACCCAATTTCCTTGCTTTTGGATCATTCCCATGGCTTTCAAACGCTTGGAAATGGTTGTTCGGTCAACTCCCAATGCTTCAGCAAGTTCTTCTTACGTTTGACAAGAATCTTCATCAAGCAAAGTCGCCAATTCTCGATCTTCAAAGATTTGCGGCCGCCCGGAACGCTCCTTGTCTTCTACGTCGAAATCACCGCTTTTGAAGCGTCGAAACCATCCGCGAACACTTGAATCATCGACATAACCTTCTCCATAAGCCTCCTGAAGCAATCGATGCGTCTCGGCAGCAGATTTCTTCAAATTGAACCAATAAAGTGAAACTTCCCGCAAATGACGTCGACTCGGCTCAAATTTCGACATTTTCACGATATCAAAAATTTTAGGATGCGAAAAAATTTTAACTAATGTGTTAGTATGGAATTGTTGACATATGAATAAGCTTTGATTATGATATATGTAACCATTGAATACTCGCACAGTATTGGTGGCGCCATCTCTTACAAAAAACGGGAAAGACTTATTCACACTCCTAATAATTTTTAGAAAACACCTCGAAAAACAGAAATTTCTCAATTAATTCTTATACTGATTTTCATAAGAATATTACATATTTTTGAAAACAGAGAAGAGAGCAAGACAGAGAAAAAAGGGCAGAGAACAAAAATAGAGATAGTCTAAAAAATATTATAATCTTCCTAATTACCTAAAAAGTATTTGCTTCTATGGTGCGTCCCACGAAATACATCGTTTGTTTAACTCGATGAACACCTTACCTATGAGAACCAATGCGAGACAACAATAATGTAAATTCATTGATTTGAGAAATACTTAATTCTTATGAAAAATATACTTAGAAATCGACAGTTACTCTTGTTATTTTTCTATTCGATGGTTAATTTCCAAGATAACATCAATTTTCGAAAAAAAACGGAAATTTTTATCAAATTTACTATGGTCCTCACTTGCGCTCAATTAAATTTATTAAAAAGTATGTAATCGAGCAAACAGAATTAAATATTATGTAACAAAAACCTAAATATTACCTAAAAATGTATAATTAGTTTAGAGACTTTTAGGATTTCTTTAGGTCTCCAGTTCATTTCGACTTTACTTCTTCTCGGTCATACAATCTTAAAAATGAAATTTGATTTATTGTTTAGTTTAGGACGTTTGATTGCAGAAGACAATCAAGAGAGCTTGATGAGAGTCTAAAGAGAACTTTTTGAGAATTTGGCTCTCAATTGGGGTGAGTAGCCCCTTGCTGTAATATCATTGCAAATTCTTCAGGGTTATTTAACATCAGTGTATTTCATGAAAAATTGTTGATGTATTTTCAGATTCTCTGAACTAGCGGTATATTGGTCAACTTTATTGCAGGACGTGACTACTAGTGCATAATTAACTATCACGTTCGAGTGCTTGGTTCATTCATAAAGAAATAAGTAAATTTAGACTACGCGGTTTTTTCAGTCTCCTCTCTCCTTTGGTACACTATTTGCTCGATTGATCGGTTGTTTCTGGATTGTAAGCGTAGACCCAAGTCTCATCTCCAGTTATTATGCGTTCCATCTTGTCGTGATAGTCCGCAAGCATCGTTTCACAGACCTTCAAACAATGCTGCTTTTCCAACAAATTGAGTGTTTTTGGCACCAATCGAGATTTCACTCTTTTCAGGTACAAAATGTCTTTTAAAATGGCATTGACTGACCCATTTGAAATTTTAACAAAATCAGTAAGCGCTCTAATAGTCAATCGACGATTTTGCAGAACCAATTCTTTGATTTTGTCGATATGTAGCCCATCAGTAGATGTTCTTGATAATCTTTGTTGTGGTTCCTCTTGAACGCATTCTCGACCTTCTTTGAACTATTTTTTAAATCAAAAAAACCTGCTCTTGACATTAACTTCTCATAAAAAGCCTTCTGCAACATTCGGAACGTTTCAGCGGCCGATATTTCATTTCGCACACGAAATTTAATGCTACTTTTTTGTTGAAAATTTCAGACATTATAAATACCGAAGAGACAACTTTTTATTATTCACAAAACACAAATGTAGCTATTTAAGCAAATCAATATGGTTGCATGAAATTTTGCACAGATAACTCTATTACTACTAACTTAAAGATAAAAACATTTGGCCGAATCGATCAACCCGGGAATTTTGATTTAAAAAGACTTACTCATATTTGTACACAGTAGTATAATTACTTTCATGATCTAGAATCTAGTTTTCAATAGTCACTCTAGGCTTCTATCTAATTGATAATGAAGGGTCTTAGATTTGATTGAATCGCCTCTTGAAAAAATATTATTTCGTGTTGATAAAAACAAACTTACTTGGATTTTTCAGAAAATAATAGTTCCTTCATTTTATAAAAATATTCCTTCATATAAAAAATATAATCATTTAAAATTTCGAAAAGTGAACTTCTTCAGCAAATTAACAATTTGTATCATTTTTAGATTTAATAAATATCTCTTTTACGATTGGAAAATAAATCTTGCTTTATTGCAAATGTTTTTCATCTCTTTTGTCTAGTAACTGCTTCATAGATTCTTAGTATTGAAAGTAGCCACAAGGTAAAAATTTAGGATAATAAAAGTGAGTGTGCAAGAACAATTAAGCCTGACGTGACAAAAGTAACTGTAGATATAGAAAAGGTTTTTAATTTTTTGCTATAAATATAAAATAACAAAATATATAAAGCTTTCTACTTTTAGAAGTTAGGCACTCAATTACACCCACAAGGAAAGCATACTATATTATGTCAACTAGCAAAGACGCGAAATTTCTTCTCCTACCAGAACCTCGACCGGAATGGCCACCAACATTCTACCTTGATGGAAAAGAGTCGGCGTTCCTGACGGAAACAGGGGAATTTAGCTGATACTCGCCAAACTTCCTCTTCAGCAGCCTTTTGGCGGGTGAGTACAGCCGGTAAATCATCCATCCTGGCTTGTTCCCAGCGCTGCTGGTGTAGACTCCAGAACTCTTCCCAATCTGGGACTAACTCCATCAGATCTTCGAGCTCCTGAAAAACTACAGGAACGACTGGTTTTCAGCCACTTGGTTGGGTCCGTCAGTATTCCCGGCAGATCTAAAAGCCGCTTTTCAGATCTCCTGTCAAGATTGGCCTTGGCTCCATAATCTTCTAATTCTTCTCCATTCGCTGAAGTCTTTCAGATGGAGCACAAGCAGTGATGTGAGATAATCCGGAGATCTTATTTCACTGAAGTAAAGCAAACAGTAGAATAATTCTGTTTTGAAATTCTTTGACACGTAACCTATCGCGCAAACAAATTTTAACATACCAAGATATACTCAAATCTACGGCAACACTTTACGAATAGTCTTGTCATATCATCAGCAACCATTCTCCAAAATCATTCTTTATTTCTTTAATCCATCAGTCCAGCACATGGTTTTTAATCCTGCTGATACTGCTGACATATAAGACAGCTGTTCAAATAATCTTCATCTGTCTTATAAAATCCAGGAGAATAATAAAACGTGCTAACCCCAGCGACAAACTTTTCAAGATCTGGATGTCTGGGATTGGGATTGCCATGACGCTCCTTAAACAGTGCGTCAAAATGTTCCTTAGGAATACCAATCTTCCAAACATTTTCGTTAATCAGAATAACTTCGAGAACTTCGTCTAATCAATAGGACAAATTGCCACCCGATTATTTTAGTTATTATATAATCGTTCAGATAACCCTGTAAGTTCTTAACCTTTAGAGGGTCGGGTTTGAGGTTTCGAGACCTCCTTTGAAAGTGCCCAAATTCATATCTTGAATCACCCATCAACTATGTACAATGATGTTATCATGGACCGAGCCGATATATAGGCTCTCCGACCCTGGAGGATCATAAATAATTTTTAGTTCGGTAAAATAGAAATAAAATCATATTCTCAGGTTTTGAGGTGTGCTGCATCCAAATCTGGAGTATGATCCGTCATAACTGGTCATAATCACGATCACTCGAAGTCAAACAAGGTCACTTCAAGGTCAAATGCAGAAAGTATCATATATATTCGAACAAAAATTATATCTAAGAGTTTTCCGAGGTGCTAAATCTGAATCTGACACTTCTTGAATTGTGAATAGACATCATTATATTTATTCTTCTGAGTATATGGCCATCTCAGAGTTTATGTGTTTAGATATGTGGAGTTTTTAGATCTTCTACTCTCCTTCTGCTTTACCCAGAGCTAACGGCGTGGACATAGAGAGTAATGTAGCTCCTTTCTTCATTTTTTTTATTTTTTATATTATCCTATTTTTTATACATTTTTTCATTTTTTATACATTTTCTATTTTGCCAAAAGTCTGTTTTGTATTCTTCTCACATTGCTCTTCTAAGATCTATATGAATCTACCGATAACATCTGACTTTATGACTTTCTTTTATTTTTTCTAATTTTTTTCAACCTAATCAAATTAAGACTTCTTTGGTGTGATCAATTTCAAAACGCGGATGTATACATAGAATAACTTGACAAGTTTTAGATTCATAAGTGTTTTGATGTCTGGATTTATTCATGAGACATAAATAGCAATTGCCTTGTTTCTTTTTCCCTTGATCCATTTTCTTAGGAAGGTGTTTCCCAGTAAACTGAGAGTCATTCGACTGACATGAATGACAGAAGTCATCAGAATTTATCCCCAGTAAGCCTCTCATCAATTCTAAATGAAAATCAGGGTAAGAAAACTTTTTCGTGGTGCTTTTCATTTTATGTAATGCATGAGAATTTACAGTTTTAAAAACTTTTCGATACCATTTAGTAGATTTTCTAATCGTTTCTACCAATTAAAGTTGTCTGTCTATGATATCAATCCCTTCCACATTTTTATTGTAGTCCACTATAAATATTGGTTTTATAATATCTTTAATCGTACTCCAATGTTTCTTCCCTGTACTTGCGTAACCATCTTCATTGACTGCTGTTATCATGTAAACTTCTTTCTTGTCCATCCACTTTATTGCTCACGGAGAATCGGTAAGGACTATTTCAATTTCACCACGGTTTAATTTACTGACAATCTTGGGCAATCCTCTTCTGCTTTTCTTCACGGTCCCACATATATCAGTATATTTGTCATGGAGAAAATTAGCAAATTAAAGAGACGAGTACCAATTATCAATGAAGGTAATGTAATCTTTGTCGAAATATGGTGTTAGAAACTACTATATCTACAAAGATTCCCAAATCAAATTTTTCATCAGCTCCTGTATAGATATAATGAATCGTAATAGGAATCCAGTCTCAGAATTAACCAATTCGAAAAATGTTATACCAAACCTGGTTTGAAGTTTTCAGAACGCGACATATCCAGACGGTTGGGATGGTTGGATGAGCATTGATAGTCCATGCTATGAATTCTCGGCGAGATCACCAGATTTAGTCACGCTAAATTTCTTCCTGTGGAAAGATGTAAAGCAGAGAGCTTACGCGGACTGCACGACGACAGTACAAAATATGATGCATAGGATTGTTGCAGCATTCCAGGGAATAATCCCACAAACATTCGTAGATATCCAAAGAAGTTTGCGACAGATAATATAAATGTGTATTCAACAGAATAGGCATTTCATAGAGCACTTAAAGTGCTGAAATTGCCGTGACTGGCTGCACGTTAGTATCTTGCGTTAAGTGGCTGGACGTTGGGGTACGCCTTGTCTTGACTATATCTTAACTTGACTCTGACTTGACCTACTCTGAATCGACTGCGGTTTCACCAAAGTCGGACATGATTCAACCTTGACCTTGCTTTAACTTTGATGTAGGCATATACTTGACCTTGTACTTGTTATATCTGTCATTATATCTTGGTCTTGATCGGACCAGAACCTTGGTTTCAGGTTGATGTGAATGTTACTTGACCGTAGTTCTACAGCCACTTGATCGTGACATTGACACGTTTTGATCTAATTGAGATTTAAAATTGACCTGGCCTAATTCAACTGTTTGAACTTGGTCTGATTGTGATTAAATAATGGTCAAAGCTGAAACGTGTCTTATTCCGAGAAATCAAAGCATTAACAAAAAAATGCTTCATACAAAACAGAGGTATTTTCTATCGCAGAATCCGTATATGACATAAGAAATATGTGTTTCCATTAAAAAAACTAAACTTTACCTTGATTTGACCTTGAAAATGTATTTAAAGGTCAACGATAAGGTTAGTTGCAGATGGCTCTTTTAAGTCCTACAATTATTGTTTGAACCATTTTTCGCTAAATTGCATATATATAAAGATATCAGGGGTAGTACATTAAAATGGGACAGCTTGTATAAACAGACATTCCTGATGGGCCATGCCACAGTCAAATAGTCTCTCTTAGTTACTTCTCTTAGGGAGACCGCAGGCATTTCAACGAAACGCGTAATTCATATTTTGTATGAAATTTAAGAATGAGAGAACTACTGAAAGATGAGTGCCACGTTTGCTCACATTTGACAATAAATGGTGACACGGTCTAGCATCTAAACAAAATTTGTATATTTTTGAGTGAAATCCAACCAATTTTTTGTACCGTTATATTACTATAGATGAATCATGGATCCCTTACACCAAACATGGCAAGTTTGTGAAAAAAGCGAAAACTTGTCCGACAGCTGGTAAGATCGTGATCACAGACTTTAGGTCTCATGAATTACAATCATCATCGATTTCCTACAGTTACTTTGTTTGTTCATTTAAAAGTAATGAAATCAAACCATCTTCTATAAATATATTATAAATCATTAATTAATATTGGGTGTACAAGTAAGTTTACAGCGTTTTACAAAAGATGACGTCACCAGTGGAACCCGGGCAGAAAGGTCAGATCTCATGTGTTATATCTGTCAACATCGTTGCAGCATTATATAAGAACATTCCTTTTGGTGTTATTTATTTTATCGAGAAAAATCATGGCAAGTTTCCAGTCAATTAAACGTCATTTGCGGGAAGAGCTACCTCTATTCTTTAATATAAGGAACAATGCTATTCAGGCCTATCGATAGCTTTCCGAAACTTATGTGGCGGAATATATTGCTGAATCGAAATGCCGTGAGTGATTGAAACAATTAAAAAATGGAGGTTTTGAAATTAAATACCAGAATCCCTCCGAAAACCGAAAAGTTATAAAGATAAGCAATTAGACGCTTTGCTCGATCAGGATCTGTGTTAGATTCGAGAAGAACTTTCCGCATCATTTGGCGCCACTTAAGAAGTCAAGTCCTTTTTTCTAAGCCTAAAAACATGCAAAAGATTGGAAACTGAGTTTTGAAAGACGCCGAACGATGATTTTGCATGTCCGAAATGTTGCTATAGTGGTATAAAAATAAATAATTTTTGCATTGTATTATCACTGGTAATGAAACGTGGGTTCATTATGATAACCCTAAATCAGAAAATCCTACAAAAACCGAGCGAACCCTTCCAGTCGACGCCGAAACGAAATATTCATGTATCAGAATACCGTCTATTACGAACTATTTCCGAATGGTCGAACCATCAAAGAACTACTGTATGGAACCCAATTCATTTCAAGCGAGCATTACTGGAAGTGCAGGGATCAATTCACAACGCTCATACGGGAATACACTTCAGTTCAGTAAAAAGAATCAAATATTGGTTCGATACGTTCTTAGACATGAAGAATTGGACATTTTTTAATGGACTAGATTGATGAGACAATGTTATAGTTTCCGATAAATGAAACTTTGAATAAAGGAAATTTATTTGTACACCCAATAATTTTTACAATACAATTTATTTTTATGTTATTCATTATTCAATAATAATTTTATGCATTTAAATTATGACGATTCGTCTCCGCTCTTCATTCGGTTAATCAGATTCTTTTTCATTTTTATTTTTTATTATCAAGGTTCGTTTGAAAAGGGAAGAACGTATAGGGGCTAATAGTTGTAATCTGAGATGAATAACTCGTAACTCGTATTGTTCTTTTTGAACTATTAACAAAGTATATATTCTTTGTAAAAAGATTTAATACAAAAATAAATAAAATAAACAACAAAACTATCAGTTGATCGGGATCTCCTTGTAGATTTCCTGTAACATATAATGAAAACGAAAAAATAAATTACAATTTCGTGCCCTTTTCGTATATATATATATATATATATATATATATATATATATATATATTTATTTATTTATTTATTTATTTATTTATTTATAAGATGTCGCTAGCTTATGGAATTATTATGATTTCAAAGATGTCACACGGCCTTACCTATATTTATCTCTTATTGTTATTTCTATATTTTCCTATATTTATTCGTGCGGCTCGGTACGTTTATTTACACGAAAGCGAGTGATTTTACAATTTCATTTTGCGCTTCAGATTCATGTTTTGTCGTTTTTAAAACATAAAAATATTATCACATTATTACTCTGATGTGCGCATTATTTATATAAAAAGATCAAAATTTTGATAAAAATAAACTTATTCTTAGTAAAATTATCGGTTCCAAGCATATCTTACATAAATTAAATAAGTTTCGGTCGACTAGTCAGTCTCTATTGACAAGACTTGCAGTCGGTCTGTCTGTTATAAATTTTGTAACGTGCGTTACTCAGCGGCGAATAATAGATATTATAGATATATGGATATAGTATACTGAATAAATAACGCGCATAGTTCAATGTTAAATAAAAACTAGTCTACTTGTATTATATAATAATATACCTAGGTACTAACAGCGGTCAGTAAATAAATAAACGACCAATAAGAACCAACAAAATTATAATTTAAAATGAAATAACGTACTTTTCGTTCGTATAAAAGTGCGTGATTTTTCGATAGAAGTCCTGTTCGTTTTCGGCACTTCCTGAGGACAACTCTCAAGTGAAGATAGGGAAACAGCAAAATTCGACCGACCGACCCGTTGTCTCCCGGTGCAAACACTTCAACAAGGAAAAGGCGCTCCTTTGCTCGTTTGAAGATATAATTTCTTGTATAGGAAAGGGTGCTCCCTTGCTAACAAGAAATACCGCACCGAACGACACTCGACAAGGCCAACGAAAAAGGAAAAATTCTATTTCTGAGTAAAGGCGCTCCTTTGTCAGAAATATAATTAGAAAATATATTCTTGACGAGGTGTTCCTCGGAATAATATTAGGTTGTCAAATATCTCCATTCCGCTTTTTTGCTCTTCATTCAATGTTTTATAAAAAGCGTTATAGTGATCGGATTTACATCAAATATGCGCCGTTTTGTTCGATAATTTGTTTCCATCTAGACGGCAACTTCATAATACCCCTCTCGTAGAAACCCCTCTCCTTATTTGTGAAGAACTCGGACAGACACTTTTCACAAGGCTCTTTTGAGTCCAACTTTACACCACTGAGGGCGTTCGACATGGACAGGAACAGGTGGTAATCACTTGGCGCTATGTCCGGGCTATATGGTGGATGCGATAAAACCTCCCATCCAAACTCCCGTACCTTCTGACAAGTCATCAACGAAGTGTGTAGCGCTTTGTATATAGCGGCGAAATTCATAAGACAAAAAGGCGAAAGGGAGATATTTGACAACCTAATATATTAAACTCCGTAAGGAATTCTGTTTATCTGTAAAAAGTTAAAAGTCAGATTTTATCTCTGAGAAAAGACACTCCTTTGTCAGAGATAAAATTAAATGTGTATTAATGACGAGGCGCTTCTCCAATTAATACAGCTAGACTAATGCAAAATGATAGTAAAGTGTCGATAAATCGTCAAGATACGGAAATCCGTATAATAAAGTGTTATAGGAAAAGGCGCGACGTTTCTCCAAATCTAAATTATAGATGTTGAAGGCAAATAATATATACCAGAGAAGTAAATAAGGAATTAAAATTAATAGAACTATGTATAATTATAAGTATTTACTAAATATTGTGAAAAATTTTTTAGTTAATTAATAAAAGCGTATCATAATTTTTAAATAAGATCAGGCAGTCCTAAATTATTTGAAATTTAATAATTTTATATTATTGACGAGAAGCCCCTAGAAATGATATAAAATTAGGCACGGTAAATTACGAGAAAGCGAAAAATTCGGCCGCGGAAATAGACGACTAAAGTAAATAAAGAGAGAGAGCGAAAATGGGTCAAGGCCGAATAGCCGATTATAGAATTAAGAATTTAAATCGCGACGAAATACGCGAAAATATAAAATTATAATATGATAGAAATTATTAAATATTAAAATATTATAATATTTTTTGTTCTTTTTTTGTTGTAGGGGTGACTAGCGAGATTTAGGCAGAATAGCCGACTATTATAATATATTTCTTTATTTTCGTATTACTTATTGTTATTATTATTCTTTGTTATTTTTATTCTTTCATAGTGTTATTGAATAAATAATCACGTTTATTAGAATATAAAAGAATTTCAAAGAGTTATTCATCTAATAAATCCGCCCGTCCCGACACGATCCTCCATCTTCCTGAGAACCCTAAAACTATCTAAATGTTAAAACTGCAAGAAGAAGAAGATAGGAGACGGAACGTTACAATTTTGCTGGAGTATTATAATAATTTTAATCTGAGGAAAGGGGCATATTTTCTCGAAATAAATTATAATCGGTATCGAATTTATTCCGGTGACTTTTCTTTATACATTTCTAGATAAAATAAAATTACCTTTTTAGAGATCGGATTTACCCATTCTTCTGAGTTAGTAATTTTATGGCGCTTTCTTACGAGTAAATGTGTTTTCCTTTTACCTCTTGGAAGAGCTTTTTCTTTTTATCACTAAAAATGGGGAATGATTGGTCGGTCGGAAGAGTATCGATTTGTTTCATTTCTCAAGAGGTATCCTTCCTCAACGAGTACCGAAACTAGATCGCTCTTAAAAATAATGGACTAGTAAGAAGAGTGTTGATTTGTTTCATTTCTTAATAGGTATCCTTCCTTAACGAGTCACGAAAGTAAATCGCTCCTGAAAAGGATGGATCGGTCGGTAGAGTTTTGATTCGTTTCATCAATTGGGAGGTAGCCTTCCTCGGCGAGTGCCGAAAATGAACCGCGTTCCTGGTAAAAATTAACGCACTTTTATATGTTGTAAAAGAACATTAACAATTTTTTGATTCGTTGAATTTAAGTTTATTTAAATTAATATTATTCCTAATATACATTTAATTTATTATACTAAATATTACATAGTTAATTTATTGTATGCTTCTATTTGTTTACTATTTTCTAATGTGTGTGTATTATTATCTTTACTTATATCGATTAGATTTATTTACAGAAAATTTTATATGTTTATGAAATCTTACTTAATAATGTAAATAATTAATTTAATTCTCTTTTCTCGTAACTCACGTTACAAAATTAAAAAATTTTAAATATTGTATAAATTTCAAAATTACACATCAATTTCAGGTCATGAAATTTCTATTAATAATTTTCAGAAATTTATAGTAAATATTTTCCTCGATAGATATGCTTTTATTTTTTTATAGACTATTCAATAATTTATTGGTTTTGAAATCAGAATATTATCTCATATTATTAAATATTCCTTCAAAGTTCTCATAAATTCATAGAAAATATTTTCCTCGATAGATACTGTTATTTATATATATTATTTTATATTGTATAAATTTTTAAATCAAAATATAATTTATGATCATAACTTTTCTTTGACTAAACTTTATTGATAATGAAACTTTCGTCTATAATATAACGTGACGCAGCATCGTGCAGCAGGAAAACACAGCAGTGAGGGTATAACACAAGGTAGCTATGACTTCCTGTTCCTTGCATTTTGCAAATCCCCGTTACGAATATTCCACGAAGCGCAGAATACACCGTCACTATCTACTTCATTTAGAAATTATTTAGTAACCATTTATAAACGAATAAAACGTTTGTTATTTATTCAATTAAAAAAACTCATCACGATTTACTTTTGATACAAATTATTCAATAATAATTATTAATAAATAAAGTTCATTGGTTATATATTCTTTATTAATAGTACATAACAATAGTACATTGTGACTAATCAATTGAAGATTATAAGTTTGTTAATAATCTACTCTCAAATTAAGATTTAAAAAAATTTAATATTATAATAAATAGAATTTAAAATTAAAACTAATTAAAAAAATATATAGATCATTTTTAATACTTAAAAAACATTGTAAGAATTTTTATAATAAATTTCACATAGAATATAAATCTTATTTTATTTAAAAATCCCGAATACCTAATTCAAAGTGCAAAAAAAAGGTCGAGCCCGCGGTCCACTGGCGCATATACTCGTAAGTCTAAACATCGTAAATTCCAGATGTTACGCAGGCACGGAAAACTGAGAATCCTACCCGACTACACGGTTTCGTTCATTCACTTTTCCTCCCAAGAGAGGAAAAGTAAAATTCTGTTTTCTAATTGGTCGGTAAGCGTTCATAAACACTTTTCCTCCCTAGGGAAGAAAACTAGTATTTTGCTCCCTCTAGACAGTTGCAGAAAATCGTATTTTGCGCACCGAGTGCGGGAAATTTGATACATTTCTCACATTGCTCGGGCGGCAAACATACCCTCGTCAGAAAACGCCTATTTTGCTTCGTTGGTTACAATGTACTATTTTATATATTTGGCTATTTCTATTTTTATGAAACATTAAAAAAAAAGATGAATATAGAATTTTACAAAAATTTTACTTTATTAATTACCAATGAATAGAATTTTGCTTTTAATTTTTATATTTATTACTCTTCTAAATTAAAAATTACTATCATTCTATGGTGCTGCAATCTCCAATGCGTCTTGAATGTCACAATTGAATTTTCTTTTCAATTAAAAATCTCTAAAATTCAAATCAATCTTGAAATAATTTCATTATTAAAAAATATTATTGTATTCCAAGACAAGTATCTGGTAATTACGAGATAACCGAGGTTCCATTCTTATTAAAATATAGAAATAATATAACTATATAATTTTAGTGATTGATACTTGTAAAATAATTAATATTATTCATTCAATACAATGTCAATGTACGTTTATCGATGCTATAAAATGCGTAAAAAATGGTCTAATATCTAATTATTTAGTGTTTATGATTAAATTAATCAAAACTTTTAGCAATCTTACTTCTGTTAAATATAATAAGTTATTAAATATAATAAAAAAATCATATAAACATTTATCAATAATGTCACGTATGACATATGCAAAATGATCAAGAACACTTTCTTTCCCTATATAAATACAGTAAAGCATACTAAAAAGTTTTCAGTTCTAAAGACCTGAAGCATAGCCAAACGATATATATATATATATATATATATATATATATATATATATATATATATTGTAACCGCCCGAACGGCGGCTGTAGGTGAGAGCGCTCGTGTGAAACCGCGAGTGTTCGGGCGTGTCCGCGAAACGATACGCGCGAGCCGCGAGGGCGCTGGAAGCGCTGTAGGAAGTAAGAAGTTCGGAACGAACTTCGCATTCTTGTCTTGACCTTCGTCAATTCGAGTTTTCGAGTTGGTCTTTCGTCGTACACCTTTTTCCTTTTCGTCCCCGACGCACCTTTATTCTGTCCCGCGGTAGAATACCGTGGGTTTTGCCCGTTCGCGATCGTATCGTGAAGCGTAAAGTAGGGTCGCAGTTTTGCGCCTTTCGCGGGAACGCGTTGTAAGTTTGCCCTCGCGCAAACTCCGTGCGAGCGCATCGGTGTCGACGAGGAGAGGACACGCGGCGACATCCTCGCATCAGCCCCGGACTGTGAGTGTAAGCATTGAGGAAGCGTGTACGCGTTGCCATACGCGTGCCGTCGTGAGCCAGCGTCGCCATCAGCGGCTACGAGCCGCAGCCATGCGCAACCGCGCGAGTCAGCAGCTAGGAGCGAGAGAGAGAGCGCGCGCCCGGTCGCCCGGACAGCAGCGACCGCACCAGCGAGCGCCAGCGACCGCACCAGTGAGCGCCAGCGACAACATCAGCGAGCGTCAACGACAGCACCGGCGAGCGCCAGCGACAGCATCATCGTCGTCGGCGGCAAGTAGCTTTTTGCTTTTGTTATCTTATTCATGTGTGCATATAGCTAGGTCCTGACCCGCCACCGCACCCGCGCGCCGCGATCTGCCGACTGCATAGCTTCGCGGTTCAGCCGTATAATATGTATCTATCGCGCGTAGCATAGTGATTAGTTTTATAATCCCTTCGTATCGCACTGCCGTAAATGCGTTCGCGTACAAATTGTTCGTTAGTATATAATATGTAATGTAATACCGTTGTTCCCACGTGTTTCGTCGAGAGCGTCCCGTTCCGTTTCCCCCGTCCCCGTAGATGTTAAAGGAGTGCATAATTATCTGAATAATTGATGTAGTGTCGCGGAACCCGCACTCAGTACTAAGTATATGTATCGCTTCATTATTGTAAATAGTCGGTTTGTACAAATAAATGTTAATATTGTAATAATCTGATAAAATCACCCGCGTGGTTCATTCTCCGTTCCCCGTCCCCTTTCAGCGGAGTGCACGGCCAGCAGCGTGGAAGAGTCCATACACACACACGCAAGTGAACAGTAAGTAGTAACCCGATTTCGGGGTTATAATATATATAATATCGGAAGGCTATAGGATATCTTTTTTTATTGAAAATCATGATATTTTGAATTATATCGAATATCAACTAAAAGTAATCAGTTTACACTATTAATAGCAGCCCAAGTCATTTGAATGGCCATATCCAATTATGGAATGAGTATCCTATTGAAGGTGTGATTTTAGTCGGTACTCTCCTTTTTGTTATTCAGGTTAATATGGCACTACACACATCTTGCAAATCATTTATACATTTTATTTTGTTTTATGTGGGAAAATCTCACTCTCTCTCTCTCTTTCTCACTCTCTCCCCCCTCTCTCTTTCTCTCCCCGTCTTCTATTATTAGATGGTTATATGCCAACTCATGCTATTATAAATTAATTTGTGAAGATAAATTATGTTTTTGTTTTTGCACGTTCTGGTATTTTTAAAGTGACATAGTTTATGTTTTTTTTCACTTTGAACAAAAGAAAAGATGTCAAAATAAGTAGCACCCTTACCAATAATCCTGAAACTATGTATATAATATATAATATATACACTGTCGGTACCGGATAAAAAGGTGATATCTCAGCATCCACCTCAAAAACCTCCTCTTCCCAGACCATTACTTTGCTTTAATTTCAATTGGTACCACTAACTGGTTATTCACGGTATTTCGTTTAAAATATATATATATATATATATATATATATATATATATATATATACTTATAATATGTCTTTTTAAATACTGCTTCAACCGGGAAATATTCCGGTTTCGTGTACGGGCACTTGAATAGGATGTTGTTACGTTGTGAGACGTTTCACATATTACATAATAAGACAGAAAGCTGAACGACAAAGAAAATATCGAACATATAGGGAACTGTGCACACAATTTTCGGTACACTAAAATCCCAATGCTTGAAACGCGCGCTCTCGCTCTTGAAATACGCGTTGATCTATCCTATACAGAACGCATAGGAATTTGATTATAAAACCGTCCCATAAATTCTAATTTGACGACCACATAGCGCCTTGAAACGTCGGTTTTGATTCTCACTGTGGGGACGTGAGAACTAAAACGAGCGAATGATCAGCATTGCGTAATATAAAATTAATGTTAATAATATATTCAAGACCCCGCAGTATTTAACTAATTCTGAATAATATTCGAAAAACCTTTATCATCTTATATCATAATTAGATAAAATCCGTGGCAGGATCTCTGCAGAGTTGAGAGAACCAGAAGGAAACCCCTCCACCTAATTTTTGGTCCCTGCTACAGCGATACCCCTTTTAAATCATTAGCTCTGACGCAGTTCACGGGTAATTCATATTGCGCTGCCACCAATCACTAAGAAGATGATTTTGAAGATGTCGAGATAAGCGTCCTGAGCGCTGAGAAAAAGACACCCTTTAAAAGAAGGAGTTTTCCTTTATGGCAACGCAGAGTTTTTGGTTTTAACTCATAGTTTTTCGACTTTAAAAATGTACATAATTTATGCAGCTTTACAAAATATTTGTTCTTCAACCTTAAAAGTAAATTTTCATTCAAGTTTGATTCTAAGTTCGATCGTAGCGACTTTGACGAGTGGTTTCAACAACAATAACAACAGTAACATAATAACAACAACAGCAACAATAGCAACAACTAAAACTCTCTCTCTCTTTCTCTCTGTCCAGAGTCCGATAGGGTTTAGTAGAAAATAAACTTCTAATAAAAAGTAAGTAAAATAAATAATATTTTTTCTTTTTTCCTTACTCTCTATCTCTCTCTCTCTCTCTCTCTCTCTCTCTTTCTCTCTCTCTCTCTCTCTCTCTCTCTCTCTCTCTCTCTCTCTCTCTCTCTGTCTCTCTCTTTCTCATCACATTTTATCCGGAGAAGTAGACGGACCCTTTCTATCATGGCCCAATATTCTCCTTAGTGAAACAATAATACCTTTGTATAATTTTTGTTTATTTTTTTTATATATTAGAAACAAGTCGGGTAATTAACACCGGCTTGGATGTTGTTTGAGGTATAAGGAATTGTTTCTTTGCTCCATTTGGAGTAAGCAGACGATTCCTAAGTATACAACACTACCCTGCCAAGTCCTAGGGACAAAGCGAGGATTCCGATAAAAATTTATAAGAATAAATCAATGATTTTTTGCCCGCAATTAAGAGAAATCCTAGGTCGAAACTGATATAAAATTCATTGGAGGTGTGGCGACGGTTGATTCTGACGTCACAATGTTCAAACGTCTTGAAACGACTTTTATAGGGAGTATTGTCTTTAGTCGGTGGGAAACTATGTCCAGGTTGCTCAGGAAGTCTTATATGGGTAATTTCGTACTAGAACCAAAGTAAGTTTCGTACTAGTACCAAAAGTAAAACAGCTAGGCGTGTTTGAGGTGTTCTTAGCAGAGTAATCTAAAAAAATTTGTATAAAATACTTTTCGAAAGTTCATAATATATTTGTTCGTGTCACTTACAAGTTTGTACACTGAGAACTATAAGTAAGGCATGCCTCCGAGCTCCGGGCAATTTTTCAAAGTGTGTGTAGACTGCTGTTAAATACACTTATTTCACTTAATTGTGAGCATATCGAAATATAGAATTGGAGAAGTCGTGTTAATTTGCCGATATTGCTCTTGGAAGCCGTTGAAGTTCTACTTGACTTATACATTTCCAAGCGGCGAAGTGATAAATAGCAAAAAATATTCTATAATAAATTAAAAATCGGTTCACTGATATATTCAGAAATCATACTGATTGTAATAAAGGTAAACATAATAATACACGTTCATAACATATTAAGAAATTTGTGACAACATATGAAGAATTTGTGACATGAATCTTATATGTATTTTATAAAAACTTTATATAAAATATTTTTCTAGATTCAGTAACATATTAAGACATAAATACAAATATAACAATATATGTAATTATATTGTAAATCTTTTCATTGTAAAATAAAAAAAAATGTTTATATACTAGAACAATATTTATACAAAATATTTTTCAAATCTTTCTAAATAGTTTATGTTTAAGAAATTAAATATAATATAAATTTCCTGAAATTAAATATATTTATGAAAATTAAACATCAGGTTAAAAGCCAAACATAATAATACAAGATCAAACAATGAAGTAATGTGACAAAATTCAAGAAGACAAAATTCAGAAAGGATGTCTTCAACAGATTCAAAATGTCGATCTTTGACAAATTTTTTCAAATGGGGGAATAGGAAAAAGTCGAGGAATGACATGTCCGATGAATAAGGCGGTTATGGTAATGTTGTGATGCTTTTAGGCGCCAAAAACTGAGAGTTGTTCTAAATTTCTCTGTTCAATTTTCGTGGCATGCACACTCGCACATTATTACAAAACACTAAACAGCTGGCGAAGAAATGATCGTACAAGGGTCGTTAAGGTCTCAATCGAGAGAGTAGGGATTTAGTATTACGGTAGCGGAGTTACAGATTCGCAGTGTTACCACAGACCAAGAAATTAAATCGGTCGAATTATTTAATTGACTGACCTCTTATATCTTACTCCAAAAAAATTTTCTAAGAAAAATAAAATAGTTTACTTTGTGGTGTTCTTACAATATTAAAAAGTTTAAAACCTATAACTAATTATATTTTATTGTATTGTCGATTTTTTGATTAAATTCATTAAATAATAATCCTTTGAAAAATAAATAAATATTTAATATGAGAATTTAAATAGAGTAGGTAGTGGGTATATAAGAATAGCATCGGAAACTGCAGATGAAATGCAAAATGCAAAACGGTTTTCTAAGTCCACTTTTAATTTTGGAAACAGAAAGTAGTCAGGAGTCTAACATTTGGCAATTATGGTGGGTGGGTAAGTACAGAAACAATTTTTTTGGCCAACACGTGAATTGCAATACATTGTTCGATATTTTTATTGATCTTAAACAATCGCAGGACCATTTTGATATTCCCACGAAAATTGCTACTGAACATCTGTATATAATCCGAACAGCTGTATGCAACTTGACACTTTGTATAGAGGTAGAGCAAGGTTGTAGTAACTAGTGGGTAAATTTCATGGAGATGATGCAAGTAGTACGAATTTTATATCGGCAGTCTTACAACTTCTGGGATATACTGTATATATAAGTTGAAAAAAGTAAGAAAATTTGTATGTAAAAGTCGCCTGCATCATAGGAATCGACGTTATGCAGTATCACCAAATAACAAATAATATTATAAATTTTATACATAAAGTACAGATCAGAGTTTGATCGGCCCAGATCTAGAATTGAATAACAAATTCAATTGCACAAATGAGTAAAAATAATATGCAATACTGAGATTTCATATTATAGGGAGGTGGGAGGCGTGCGAGCTTAAGCCAATAAAAATATAAAAAAAATAAAAGGAAAGTAATTGTTCTTAAACGAATTTTTTCCTAACCTAAAGAATATATATAATATAGATGTGGGCAAAAATGTTACTGCCTATGAAGATTTAATAATTTTGTGCTCGCTAAATAATTTTTTATAAAATTTTTTATACATAAATCATTTCTTACGATGATTAAAATCCATCAGGAATCCCAAAATTTTAAACATGTTAATTTAGCTGTTTTGCAGGATAGTCCTTTACCTACAATTTTAAATTCTCATACATTTCGGAGAAAATGAGAATTTAGAGTGTTCACAAGATACAATTGATGCCTTCGAGTTGTTACTTCGATAGGCACCCCTATTAGACAAACGGATATGATAAAGCAGCGTGGAAAGAATATATAATTTATACTTCAAATGTCAAATTTCATAAAACCATCATTATTTTCTAAAGCAAGAAAAGTATGATTGTGTTTCAATAATATTGAATTTTCTATAATAAGTTGTTATATGCCGACGCATATCTTTTCTAGAGCCTTGCGCGCGCGTTTACGTCGAATGCGTGAACTCAACGCGACCACCCACGGCGCTTCATGGCATCACACGAAGCCGAGAATGTCAAAGTGTCAAAAGGAAGGGTAATTGTATGGTAGAATTAGTAAGGATCCGGACGTCCCAGATCTTGATAGCCCCGTAAGGCCTTCTTCGGAAATAAATTAAGTTCTTTAGAAAAAAACCACGCCTTTGTTTCTTAAAGCCCTAGCGACTGCATTTTTTCCCGAAAGAGCAGTACTGCCCGCACCTCTAACGGCGGTTAGAGAGAGAGAGAGAGAGAGAGAGAGAACGCTCGCCAAGCCGCCGCGCTTTTCGCTCCAACCGCTCTTCAGCTAATCAACTGCGGGGTCAGCAAAGGTCAATTCGGCTTATGCTTTGGGCCCGAACTGATCTGCCCCCCAGGACTCCTGTACGGCCTCCAGAGAGGGAAGATTGGGTCACCAATCTCAGATTGTGGTGGCTTCCCCTCGGCCGATGAACCCCCCCCCCGTAACCCGCACTCCTGTGAATAGTGTCTGTTTCATCGGGCCTTCGTAGGGCTACCTTATACGTAGGAGACGAGACAAGCCATTAAAAAGCCATTCCACTCCCCCAAAAGTCAGAGGTGAAGGTTTCGCCCTTCAACAATGATCCGATGGCTTCAACAATGCCAACTTCCGCAGTTTCGAGCCAACGATCCTGCCCTAACTAGCGGTGTTAAACATCTGGGTATTAGATTTGGGAATTCCGGACTGGGACTTATCCAAGATCAGTTCAGAGGACGAGGAGTCGCAAGGCCTTCGGAAGCGTGGTGGTTTTATAGAGTCCGCGGAAGCCGCAAAGGAGGATATCAGTGTGCGCCGATCCACGCGACTGACGCTTGTTACTCCCCCTCCACGGCCGCCTTTAGCTGAGCTAAATTGAGTCAGGGGCCACGTCATCCACTTCCTTGAACGCAACTTATCCGCTATCCGACAACGGCTAAGGGCCCGGGTTCATGCTTCAAAACGTCGGCTGGAGTTCTTGAGGAAGGTTGCCCATCCACAACAATATAGCGCCAGTCGGGAGCGAGCGGCACGGATCCTTCGATCGCCACCAAACATCCCTCCATATGAAACTCCTCTCTGCTATTACCCCCGATAGGTGGCGCGTTCCACTGGCCCTTTTCAGGGTCAACACAAAAGTTAAAACGTGAAAACTCTAAACCTTCAAAAACGAAATACTTTCGCACCTTCTACCCCCCCCCCCCCGCAAAAGAGTAGTTACAGAATCTAAATTCATATTATATGCCTTGTATCATAAATATATAAATATATAATTATTTATATAAAACATAGAAATAATATGTGTTACGTACATATTTTATATAATAAACAACTTTTATAGAAACTTTTTATACGAAAACTGTTATAGATTTAAATATTAACACTATTTGATGCTGGCACTTACATTAGAAATTATGGTCTTTCTCAATAGTTATTTTACTTTAATATATGTGAATATATATTGTAACGGTTTTCTTGATCCAGCCGGATAAGTAGTCCGCTTCAAGACTTCCAACTGCTGACGGGTTTAATTCTTTACCTTAAATACCCAGGCGCCAGACGCTTACGCGTCAAATTCTACACCCATTTGCCTTGTGAGTCCTGTCCAGTACTCTTAAATCGCCTCGGCTAGCTGTAAAGGTATGAGGAGGGTTCGAGAATATATATTTAATGAACATGCGGTCTATTCAAAATTGATAATCTTTATTTATTCTATAATTACTCGAGAGCCTGGACATCTGGTAGCCTCCACATCCAATAGCCATCCTACAAAGTCTCTTTCCGTGGATTTTCATCAGGCTCGATTCTCGTGCGCTGTTCGTTCTTGCTTTCTAAACTTATGTCCTTATGTATCACCCAATACTAATAAAAAAGAGGTAAAAACGGGAGTCTCTGCGGGCGGTATCCGAAACACCAGCTCACGACAGCTGAAACGCATCCAAGACCGACGATCGATCGGGCTACATCAGCCCCTAGCGCTAGTAAACTGCCCAAGCAGCGCCTCGGTCCAGCCCGCGCCAGATTCGCCAGTCATGTACTTCCTCAGGTCGTACGGACCTGATGACGCCCGATTCCGTGCCCTCTTCCAGGCTTACTTACTTTTATTTCCATAAATCTAAGATCTCGGCCCACTGGCCCACAAGTACGAAGCACAACAAAACTCCCACAAATCTGTCATCCCGCGCTTACAACAAAATAGCGGGCATGCCGCGCCCCTAGGTCCTCTCGTCCTTTACCGCCCTCTACCATGTTCCAGTAATCGAGCCGGTTGAATGTAGTTGCCCGTTGTATAGGTAGCAGCTCCCGTTTTCTTTCGGGAGGCCCTTACGTGAGCCTGGTCAACTTCTACCAATAGGCTTGTTCAACGGACCGTAAAACACACAATAAAGGCGCATCTTTGGGGCTGCTTCTCATAATAGGGATTCGGCACTTCGCACCTCTTCATTGACAACGTAAATACCGAGAAAATTATAAAAATCTATAAAAAGGCTTTATTGCCATCTGCCAAACGATAGTTTATCCGAACAAATGAAGATTGGATTCTGCAGGAGAACAACGATCCGAAACACCCCTGCAAGCTATATACTAAGTGGAAAACTCAATATGGCATCGTTACATTGGATTGGCCATCGCAGTCGCCCGATGCAAACCCTATTGAAAATGTGTAGGCATATATTAAACAGAAACTTCGTGGAAGACACAAACACACTTTGAAGCTGATGTCTTACCAAATTTGTAAGATCTGGAGATCGTTGCCACTAGAATACGCCGTCAAATTAGTAGAAAGCATGCCTCGGAGATGCCAGTCAATTATCGACGCCAGTTGTAACTCAACACATTATTGACCGAATTGCATCCTTGTTTGTAATATGCACAATGTATATATAAATATGAAAGTTCGATCAAATAAATTTTTTTTTAATAAATTAACACGACCACGCTCTTACTTGATAGACTTAGTTGATCTAACAAAGTTATGTATTATCTCTTTAAAATTACTTTATACAAAAGTAGAAAATAAGGCATATATGGTGTATTGGGCATTCTAATCATTTAAAAGCTCTTCTCTATAATCTATTGTATTTATTTAAATGATATTTTTCCTAATTAATAATATGACATTTCAGGATTATAATTAAAAATTATACTTATGTCGACTGTTCTGAATTAAATTAATAAATATTTTTATCGGTCTTACAGTCTTTATAATATAATACTAGCATCCCCCGTCTCGGCTTCGCCCGAGATATTAATTTAAACAATTTCATAAATAATTCAATAATATCTAAGTAAAAAGTACTTTATATAGAAAAATATATGTTTCTATAAATAATTGACCGTAATTTACCTATCGTCACTTCTGTATAAAAAGCTGCTTGAATGTATCGTCCATTTCCAAAATACGGCTTCGATGGAGAAAATTGTACTTTCGAGTTCGAGTGGTAGAAAAAGATGACCAAGTATCTCGAGACGACGTTTTCGGAGAGTATCATATTCGGACTATAGGAACTATAGTAGACTAGTCCCAGTAGAAGTCGGCCCGAGAAAGCTAGCATCTCTTCCTAGCGACTAAACACAATACTCCCCGTAGAAGTCGTTCGGAAAGACCTAGATATCGTATTTTACCGTCAAAGACAAATCTTCCCATAGAAGTTGATTTCCTCATACCTGGACATCGTTTTCTATCAACTAAATAGAATATCCCCTATACAAATCGCTCAGAGACACCTAGACATCGCATTCAATCATCCGAACACACAACTGCCCATATAAATCGTCCTGAGGCAACGGGATATCGTAATCAACCGCCCGTACACGCCAATACAATATTTCTCAGTAGAAACCGTATTTAAAATGTGTATATCTAATATGTACAATACAATATACATATAATATATATTACATATTGCTTATATTTTCGTTTTTTCAATTCAATACCGCGAATATTTTCGTAGTGATCCCAACTGAAATTCAAGCAAAAAGGTATGGCGAATAGAATATTTTCTTAGCAGACGAAGGACATTGCCTTTTTATGCAGACGTGATGATATATATCTATACATACATAGTTTCGAGGTTAGTAAAAAATCCTGTTTTGCCATCATTTCTTTTGTTCAAACTAAAAAAAACGTAGTCTCTGTCACAATTCTGAAGTTAATATAATGTATAAAAACAAAAATATAATTTGTCGTCACAAACTATATTCAGTATGATTTGGCATACAGAACCAATTTATAAGAAAAGGAGAAAGAAAGACACAGAGAGAGAGAGAGAGAGAGAGAGAGAGAGAGAGAGACAAAGAGCGTTTCTCACGTAAAATAAAATAAAATTCACAAAAATCAAAAGATATCCATGAGGTGTGAGTGTAGTGTCATATCTTCTTTATAATACGAATCCCAAAGTTAGATATGAACATTCGTTTGAGATAGCCTGGTATTAATACTTTAAGCGGACTACTTTGAGTTGATGTTCGTGATTCAAGACGCCACCTAGTGGCCGCTGGTGGTACGGACTGTTAAAACCATTAACTTAATTTATTGATAAAAGTAAAATGATTTTCAATAAAAAACATAGCCTATGTCCTTCCCAAGATAATATAGAATTGATATGCCAAATTTCAGAACAATCGTTTCAGTAGTTTTTTTGGTTATCGTGTACAAACAAAAACACGCTTTGTCTTTATAAATTAATAAGTATGAGTATAATATGATATGATATGATATGATATGATGATATGATATGATGATATGATATGATATGATATTAGCTAAAATAATGACAGTCAAACTGTCCTTGTTTATGATCACTCCCGTAGAATCTGAAATAAAACTTATTACTACAATCAATTTTATCAGAAAATTAAAAATAAAAATAAAATAAAATTAATAATAAAATAAAAATACAAATACGATAATAAGTAAAATAAAAATAAAAAATAATACAATGACTTATTCTACATTAATAAAGGACAACCTGACTGCCCCCACGACCTTCAATTTAGGATCACCTACTTGTCCGACGTTTCGAACCGCTACGGTTCATTTCAGGAACTAAACATATGTTATTATAAACTAAACATATGATATATATAACTAAAGCTAATATATGATATTATAAAGACTGTAAGATGGATAAAAATATTTATTAATTTATTTCAGGATTATATTTAATTATTTCTATTTTAAACAAAAGAAAGTATTGAAATAAATTTTTACATAGTCAAATATGTGTGAATTTGTATTCCTATGCACTCGCTTATTTATAACGTGGGAATATAATGCTACAAAAATATAAGTTAAAAATTATTTTGTCATGTATTTGCGTGCCTTATCTGAGAAAATAATTGTAATTTTATGAAAACGTAATTGAGGATCTGAGTAATAATGATTTTTCAAATATTAATGTTTTTACTCTCAAGCACAGATCATAGTGATCTTAGAAGTAATAGATGACATTAAGTAGAAGATACTGAAATACAAAAATTTCAGAAAAATAATGTAAATTTATTTACTGACAATAAATTATAATATAAAAACAATATAACCCAATGTATGTTAAAAACTGATGTATATTTAAAAATCATGATAACAACAGACATTACTGAAGTCATCTTTTTTGTTTCGTAATTTAACTGGACTTACCGAAAAAAGTTTGCAATATTTAAAAAATTATGCATTAATAGGTAGGAATTTTAAAGATATCGAAGTTATATAGTATGCACCGGTAGATAAATCTAATAATTTTATGTTACTGAATTTCGAGCTATTCATCTACTATTTATTAAATCCAAATCCATATTAATGATATTGTAATATATTTAAGTCGTTTGATAAAAATAAATTCAATTATTCAATGTCTTCTCCCAAACCTACGTAAATATTCAATCTACAATTAATTAATTTTAATTCATTCGATTGACTGAGAACTATAGATTATTTTGCGTACTGTTCTGCAAAAGATAGTATTCCTCAATATTTTTTAACTATTTAAATTACTTTTAATAAACTTTTAAAAGAAAGGCCCGCAAGTACATGTCAAATAATTTTTAAATTATATTTTTATAGTACTGTATTTCCGCGTTATAAATAAGTGAGTGCATAGGGATACTTTTAATAAGCAATTTTTTTATCGAATAATAAGTAATAATTTCGAAACATACACGAATTGGTACTCATACATATTTACATATACTTGACTATGTAAAAATTGATTTCAATACTTTCTGTTGTTTAAATGAGAAATATTTAGAAATAATAAAAATATAAGTTGTTTTTTAAAAATCGCATATTTATGTTTCATTGACTGAGAAGTCTAATTAGGAACACATTTCATTTATATAAATAAATACAATACATTAATTATATTGATAAATGTATTACATTAAAGAGAAGTTTCAAATGATAAGGAATTCGAATACACCATACTTGCATTATTTTATACTATCAGAGAAAGTAATTTTAAGGAGATATAGATATACCTGAACAAGGTTTACATGGCATACATTGTTTGTATATCTAGATATATTTGGTGGCAATAGTGTCGCTTGCCAGTGGTTCGGTAATCCAACTACTAAAAAATACCAATAGACTGAATCCATACAATCCATTACAATCAGGACATCTGACCATTTCAATGAACTGACTTTTAATCCCATTTTTTAGGGTATATTCTTAAAGATAAGAGTACTAATAATAGAATTCAAAAACTTTATTTATTTATATGATTTTCAATTAATACATAATATAATAGACTGAGTAACATTTAGTTTCTCTGTCCATTTTCTTTAAGTTTCCAGTTATAGAAAGTTGAAAAATTATAATATCACTATTAAGTCATTATAACTAATAAGTATCTGCCCTCTTTCAGATTTTTCTTTCTTTAATATTTAAACAGAATTATCATGCAGCAACAGAATTGTATTAAACCTAGTAGTAGTCAGGAAGAACCTACGACCGTTACTAAGGCTAGGGCTGACATAAATAGAAAAAAATTCCTTCCAAGAAACCCCTTCCACCTAATTTTAACACATTTATCCGAATCTGAACTATTATAATTCGTGACACGAATACAAAGTACACAAAGTGTATTACTAGAACGATTATCCGAAGCAAAAGCAATAGAATTGAAAGATTTAATTCGGGACACATTGATTATCGTTTTTAATGTTTACGAGCGTCTTTTACTGTTTATCTAGGATTACTTAATAGATAGTTCATTGTTAAGCAGTTTAAATCTTCGTTCTATGATGCTATTTATAATATTAAAAGAATTGCAGAGACTTATATTTTGTTATATGTATTAAATTTAACCATATTGATATTAAATTTATCTTTTGCTAAATGAATTAAACCCATATATAAAAGTATTATCAGAAAGTGTTAAAGTATTTTTAAAAATATAATATTCAAGTTTACTTCAAAGATAATAATCATCTAACAAATTTATTTAATAATTGTAAAGAAAAGTATGACGAATATTTAAATGCAATAGTAGTAACATATACCAAATAAAATGTAAAGCTTCTGAGCAACATTACATTGGATAATAGGTAGATACTGAAAGCAAAGAATATATAAACATAAGTATAGTTTATGAACTACAAATAGTGCATCCGGACTAAAGGAATATAGTTTAGATTTGTTACATGCTTTCGATGTTAAAAATATAAATATTTTAGAACAAGGTATTAAAGTAGATATAAAAGATAAATTTTTGAAAGTATTCAAATTTTGAAAATTCGCAATAATGTAAATTTCATGTTTGACCAAAGTAAATTGAATACAATTTATCATTCTTTATCAATATACAATTATTAGGTTAATATTGTGTTTTATAATTAAAATCAAGAATGGTGGAGGTAATCTATAAATATTATTTAAATTACTTTAGTCGAATGGGGGTGGAGTATATGTTAGGTTTTTAGTTGAAGATTCGTAGCATGCAATGTTGTTCTTTTAGTTTAGTCCTTGAAGATGAACCAGAACAGTTCAAAGTCGGACATTAAAGATAAATTTCGATTAAAATTAGTGGAGACAGTGAAGTAGTCTTTTACAAGTACAGTTTACATATTATTTTATTTTTAATTTTATTATTTTAATTCTTAATTTAATTTAATTTAATTTTTCTTTTAGTTTTTTTTAAATAATTTGTATTTCAGATTCTTCGGAGGTAATCATAAGTAACGACAGTCTGACTTTCATTATATTAGTACAGCATAATGTTGTATAAATATTGTAAGACCGATAAAATGATGTATTAATTTGGTTAAATTTATTAAATATGCTGCTGGGAATTTGACAAGTTTCCACACCCACGCTGCCATAGATAGATGTAAAAGTACGATCTTGCGTACAAAATTTGGGCAAAAAGTATCTTGGATGAATTATGACACTAATTGTTAAAACTTCTTTACTCTCGCTCATCTGAATACTCAATCTATTGAAGCCTATTGTTTGGATATTAGTTCTTTTGTTTTAGAAAACAAACTTCACCTTCTAGCTATCAATTAAAATTGGCTTAAACCAAATGGTCATCTAAGTTTCTTCAGTTTTATATTGTTTTATAACGGTGAGTTGGAGTAATACTTTATTAGCGACTTCATCAAATATAGAATCATCAAACAATTATCACAACTTGACGTTTACTTCACAAGGCACAAATTTTCGTTGTTCATCCGCAAGTTGGCGCAAAAAGAATTATTTTTGTATCGTCTACAATCCACCTAAAAGTGGTTTCTAAAGTGAGATTTATGAGTCTTTGTAAACTGTAATCATGTTTTTGATTTCGCTGTGCGAGTTAGTGACATTAATATCAGCTGATTTCTCACTTCAACCTCTAGATCTACCTTAGATCATTTTTTCTCTACATATCATCTTAAATGCCTGCCCTTTTTACCAGCTCATTTATCAAGTATTACTACGATCGATAACATTTATGTAAGTGAGAACTTATGTTTATTAGATTACTCCACAGAGTATGCAGAGTATTTCAACACACGATATGGTACTATGTAAGTTTACTTTTTCTGTTCCTCGCTTTGTAGTCAGATTAGTAATTTTTTTCTTACACTTTTTAAGCGTGATCTTAATTACATCAGTTATAATTTAATTGATAGTATACATAACATTGTTGATAAAGTTAAATGTTTGCCTGATAATATTTCGTGGTTTACTTATGATCTCAAAAAATTTATATGGGATCGAAATATAGTTTCGAATAGGTGTAAACAGTGTAATCTCTGATCTCATCATTCTATCTATAAAACGTTACGTAACAAAGTTAAAATTGATACATGCAATGCTATTTCAAAATTTTATTTATGAAAGATTAGGAGTCTTAGGAATTCTACTGAATTATAGTTGCCTTAATAGAATCAAGTGGCGCAGTAGGACAAATAAAGTGAGTTTAAGAACTGCTGACCTATGGCACGTCCGCTACACTTTTTACTTTTATGTTTGGATTTCGAAATTTGAAATGATTAAAAAAATATTAAACTTTGTTTTTTCGACGTTTTTATTTTTTTATTTTTATATACAAGTTAGTGAAATGTATTGTTATGGAAGATAAGCCAGAAATTAGTCCTGCCAGCACCGTGTCTAGCCATATCGGAAACTTATCACTCCACCCTCGTGTATATATATATATATATATATATATATATATATATATATATATATATATACACCACTCAAAATTCCAAATCCTTATATATTGTAGAAAATTCGAAATTAAAAATTGATGCCAATATCGCAAGCTCGTAGCAAGGCCGGTAAGTGATTAAGTTTAATTGTGAAACTAATTATAATATCATATCTTTTAAAAAATTTTAATAGCAATTAAGTTATATAATGAATTAAATTATTGATATTTCCATTTAGAGTCTATTTTTAATTCAGCTACATATGTTTAATTAATATAATTTTATTTTCTGGTGTCTTAAATATTTTTATTATTTATAACAAGTAACTCAAATTGTTTGCTCCAATTACATGATAAAATTAAGTTTCAAGTCTTATATGCTTGATAATTGGCTTTTAGTTTTGCTTTCCTAAAACAAATCACGAAGTGTTCATATAAGTTCTAATACTACGGATAAACACAAGTCTTTTATGCCTTACTTTTCCTCCCACAATCAAGTTTGGACACTGATAATTATAAGTAAAGCATGCTTTCAAGCTCGCGCACGATTTATCAGTATTCTTTTAGTCTGCTGTTAAATCCACTTATTTTACTTACTTGTGAACATATTGAACTATAGACTTGGATTGTTTTAGCTTACCGATATTGTTCTTGGAAGCTGTTGAAGTCTTTCTTGACTTATACACTTCCAAACAACGAAATAGCACAGCCAAATGTTATGAAGAAATCAACACATTTTAAGAAAGAATTCTAGTGCTATATACGTAAGGTATAATGGACATGTAAAAAATTATTTATTAATTATTAATTATCACCTAGAATAAAACATAGTAGCAACTGAAACTTCTTGCATTATATTCTATACATGTGGATCTACAAATTACTGAATAGTTCGAAGTGATCATAACTAACTATAATTTATTATGCAATTATTAATATAATAAATGTTTAATTTCAATAAAACATTCTTTTTATATAAAAATTATTACTTATTACATTAATTTTGAAATATCTATTTGTTCCCTAATATGTGAATTTTGGGAAGAAATAAAACAAAAACTACTTTTTTAAGTTAATAGACTAAAGATACAATTATCTATCCATTCAGATATTATTATAACAACAGTAGCATACTTAAAATCAGCAGTTTACAATTTTGAATTAGAACTTCTAGATTACAATATTTATGCAAGAAATAGAAATTTGGAACATAATAATATTTCAAAAGAAGGTGGCGTATTAATTACGATTCATAAACGTCTAAATTCTTACTTTTTACTTATAAATGATTGATGACAATCTATTTCGGTACAAATATTATGCAACCCTTCAAAAAATTCTTTTTACACTCAAATATATTCTCCCAGCTTCTGAATGAACTAAATTTACCTGTTTGATGATCACTTAGAACAATTCTCTGAAACTAATTGAATTGATATTATTATAGTTACAGGAGATTTAAACATTTCATACATATAGCAAAATTACCCACTTCATTTGTAAAGTTTGAAATATACCATATGATCAAATTTGACTCGGACTGGTGCATTGCAACTCGGCGCGAATGAATCGGTAAAAATTTTTTTCTTATATTGGTACAACCTTTCTTGATGTTCGTGTGAAATTTGGGCGCCATATCTCCATTAGTGTATGTTGTCATCTGTTTGTTTACAACGCAAAAAGTTTGTCTGGCGATATTGACTATGGAAAAAAAGTTGATCAACGAGTTTGCTTGAAATTTTGTGTTTCCAATGGAATTACGGTTACGGAATCGTTGAAAATGTTGCAGAAGTGTTTTGGGGAGTCTACTTTAGCACGAACGCAAATATTTGAGTGGCACAAAGCATTCAGTGAAGGTCGTGAAGTCGTCGAAAACTTGCCTCATGCAAGTCGCCCATCCACCTCTGTTAACGACGATAACATCGAAAAAGTTGAGGAAATGGTCCTCCAAAATTATCATGTCGGATCAGAGAGATAGTAGAGGCTCTCAACATCTCTTATGGATCGACTCAACATATTTTGGTTAATGTTTTGCATCTGAAGTATGTCCATGATAGACTCGTTCTAAAACATTTCAATCTTTTGCAAAAAATACCTCGAGTAGAGGTCGCAAAAGAGATATTTCAAAACGTAGCTGTAGACTCTACATTCATCAAACGCATCATTACTGGTGACGAGACATGGGTTTGTGAATATGACGTCGAAACTGCTCAGCAATCTAGCAAATGGCGCTCCAAAAATGAGCCGAAACCGAAAAAACTACATCTATGTCGGTCGAAAATCAAGATGATGCTCATCATTTTTTTCGATTACCATGGATTGGTTCACCATGAATTCGTTCCAGGAGGTCAAACGATCAATAAGGAGTACTATTGGCCGTTTTGTTTCGATTTCCCGTATTCAAACGCTAATCGGGATCATTTCCCGATTATTTTAATTTCTACTATTATTTGAAATTGAAGTCTTGCGCGTTTAGGCTGTATTGACTATACAGCCTGATCGTCGCATCTTGATACTGATTCTGATCACATTCCACTACGGTTTTCTATACAAGTTTCAGAACATGGGAGCAATACTATAAGTCAATTACTAAAATACTTACCATCAACTTATAAGTGCAACTATAATACGTTCAATACTAATATTGCCAAATTGAACTGGACTTTCATTCAAGCAATGATATAGATTACATAATATCAAAATGTTATGATATTATGAATTTCCACAACATATCCTTTAAGTCGTTTCACCCTTGTTTCTTGCATGTACTAGAGTTCCAGATTTATGAGCAGAAAAGAAATGATTGGAAATGGAAATCTCTTAATTTATTATTGGGTATACAAGTGAGTTCTGGACCAAAAGATTTCCCGTCTTTTGAGCCCAAGAACGTATTGAGCCAATTTTGAATTTCGCCTACTGAACTGAAGCATATTCTCATAAACCTGTGATACTATTATTAAGGTATTGGTATTTCTTTGGGCGACGTTCAGAAAGATTCCAAACTAAGAAGATAAAGTTAATTCAGATCCAAATCAAATTATAAAAATAATGCTTGTTTTCTCTCTCAATATCCATTTTTCATATATTATTCAAATCTTTATCTAATGGTTATTTTCTATCTCAATGGAAATAGTAGTTCATCGTAGCCATTTTTGAATCAAAAAATAAGCATGATGTTAAGAACTATAGTTCCATAACTATCATTAGTAGTTTAGCTAAGGTATTTAATAGTATTATTACACCCGACTAATTAAATTTGCTAATTCAAATAATCTCTGAACAAAATGGCCTTGTGTGAGTTAAAATGTACTGTAACAAATTTATTGCTATCTATTAACTATGTAACAAATGCTTTCGAAAATTGTTGACAAGCTTTACATACTCTTTTGTAATATACTGTAGAAAAAAGGGCTTTTTATTTATACACCAGAAACAAAAAACTACTCAACCAGTGGATCTGAAATTCGAAATGTATATTCTGTTATCTTCGAAAGGACATATCTTGTTTTGAAAATCATCTTACTGTCATAAATCAACTCTATCAGGGTTGTTTCTCGCTTAAGTTCAATTGAAGTTCGATTACCTAATGGTAAGCGTTGTAACTACACTGTGTGTGTGTGTGTGTGTGTGTGTGTGTGTGTGTGTGTGTGTGTGTGTGTGTGTGTGTGTGTGTGTGTGTGTGTATGTGTGTATATTATATATCGTAGAAAGCAGAACCAATCAAAAGCTGCACTTAAAAACGTTAAATTTTAAGAAGAGTTTGTTTTAAACTTGCTAGTAAACTAGATTCTTTGGGCAACTTTAAAAGAAAAAGTAAAACATGTAAAATAAGGAATTTATGAAAACTATGATACTTACGTGCTCTAACGTAATATATACATAAACTCCGTTATATACACTAATGTATTTTTTGCATATAATAAATAGTAAAAGATTCTTCTATAAAGCACGCAAAAATGTTCTCTATATATTAGCTATATCAAAACTATAGCACTGTAACTTTAGTTTCCAAAATCAACTTTTAGAATAATATAGTAGTCCTTGAAGTTATGAATAAACGAAATAATAAAATTATAAGAAAATGAAAAAAGGGAATTAAAAGTAAAAAGGAAATAACGAACTTATAAGGAAATAGAACTTAGTTTGAACCAGATTAAAAATGTTTTTCGTTATAATTTTTTTTCTTCGAACTATTCTCTCTATTTCTAGTACTATTTCTGTCATCAACATGACAGCATGTTTCTTTGAATTGATAAAGCAGAATACCAGCTTTTTAAAAATCGAAAAATTTTGAATAATTGGGTTTTAATTTCTTTTTTGTAGCTGGTCCCTGACTAAAAAATCCGAAAACATTCAGAGTGATAAATTAGCATAAAATATATCAGATATATTTATTTTGAGTTTTTTTATTTTTTAAATGCATTTTGAAATTTTAAATGAATTTATAAGTAAGGTTTTGTGGATAAAAAATATACGAAAAACGTACAATATAAATTATTTAATAATTTTCAATTTGCAAGCAACTGGAGAAAAATTGGCCAACAGATTCTCGATATATCGCCAACAAATGTGAACTAACTTTTGGCCACTAGAGAGCGCCTTTTAAGAGCTCAAGAGTTAAAAATTTCAAGAAATTAGTTATTGTTGATTAATTTTTGTATATTGGTATCTATGTTTAATTTTCTGACACACACACACATGCACGCCCCCCCCCCCTCCATACACACAAGCACGCGCGCATACACACATATATGTCATATATGGTATATTGAATTCTGGAATGCATAAATTCATACAGCACTGATAAATTATTTAAAGTATTTTACGCTTCAGTAATGTCGAATTTCTTTTATAAGTACATCATAAATTTATTTGGCATTTCTATTATTAATTCAAATTTCACATCACTAAATAATAAAACTTGCACATTCAACAAAATTCTTAATATACAAGAAAAACAATGCTTTTATTTATTTTTATTCCCAAGTATTATTTATTACCGCATTATAAATATCCAATTATAATTATGAGTTATTAAAACTAAAACTAATTATAAAATACAAAGTTTAGTGGATATAATAGGAGCCAATATTAATTTCCAGAAAAGAGACGAATCTTTTGATTTGACGAAGAATGATCTTTTGCAGAGGAAAAATTCATCTGCATTATGATGCTGGTATTGGAATTTCATTCTGCATCATTTTTTGTATGCATCATTGTGTATACATTTACTTGGATGAACTTCCAGTTATTGTAATTAAAAACACAAAACAGCAACGTCCCGTTGAAGAGAATCGTACATCTGCTCTCTCTCTGTGTGCATGTGTGTGTGTGTGTGTGCGCGCGCGCGTGCGTGTGTGCGTGTGTCATATATTTATTGCCGCATCACAGCGCGTGACATAAGCAACTGCCCACTAATTTATACTGACGTATAGTTTTGTGACATACCATTGGTGTGTTAGTATATACACATGTTGAAACAAGTAAAGTAATGATTACTTTTATCTCTCTCTCTCTCTCTCTCTCTCTCTCTCTCTCTCTCTCTCTCTCTCTCTCTCTCTCTTTCTCTCTCTCATTCTCTCTCTCTTTTTCTCTCTCTCTCTCTCTTTGTTTGTCAATATATAGATATATAATTAGTTATTTGCTGCAGAAAATTATGCAAATCAATTGAGCATTTACCAAATGGACTATATTAAATAACTAGAAAGAATCTTAAAACAAAGTCAAAAATAGTTATTCTCTGATATCTTTCAAGGTAGAATTTTTTTTGTGGAAATTTTTTTATTATATTCAGCAACCCTTTATCTTTCTAATGAGCTTAATTATATTACATTAGATTCCATTTTGGTGATGCAATAAATATTTAAAGTTTTAAAAACCTACTTCCAATTATTACAGTGCAACAATGCAGCAGCATTGATATACTCGCTGCTATCTAGAATGATATGTGGAAAATTAAGAAATAATTCTATATATTGTGTTTTTATATTTTGAAAGGAAAAGTGTCCACATTTGTTATAAACAAATAAAACATTTGTTTTATATATTTTCTGCTCAGTTTGTGAAATAAAAGATTCGACTTTCACTTTTTACGATAGTTTATGTTCATATTATACCAAGAAATCGATAGGTTATTGCTTCCTCTTTAATATAAGATGTACTCGGCTTAGAAATTCACAGTAGAATTAAAGTTACAAGACAAATAATTAACGATAGTTCGGGTAAATGCGAGCCTACATAGAGTATCCTGTATATACAATTGTAACTTCCGAAGTAACTTGGGATTATTTAATTTTTTTGTAATACTCGATCAATTTTTAGAGGTTATCAAGACTAAAAATCGCCTAGTTTCAAAATAAGGATGATTTTTTTGACAAAAAAGACAATTTTTTAGAAAAAAACTATAAAATTTATTACATAAATAAATTCCCTGATCAATAATTATATTTTAAGGATTTTTTATCTCTAATTTATTCTTCATAAAATCCATATTTTAAGAAGAATTCGTGAAAATGACTCAACGCTTAATTATAATTATTATCTATTTAAATAAACCTAAACGATATTAGTTTTTAACTGTTTTCGTATTTTATGCTTAAAATATGTATCTTGTAAAAAATAGGTAAAAGATACAATTTCTTTAAAATATAATGATTTATCGAATTGACTAGGTTATACACGTAGTAAAATTAATTTTATTTTCTCAAAAAATAAACAAATTGCGCACAATGGGCTTGGTTATCTAGAAAAATCAATGTAGTATACCGAACGAACTAAAATAACACAAAGTTAGCAAGAGCGCTTTGAATTCGACACAGGACTCGATCTGTACACTCGGACTAATGGGCCGCGTGGTGATTTTCTCTTAAAATATGGATTTTACGAAAAAAATCGAAGTGACTAGGTTACAAATAGTAAAATTTATTTTAATTTCTTGATAACTAACCATTTTGGGTAAAACATGATCCTTATTTTGGTACTGAGGAATTTTCGAGTCTGATAACATTGAAAAATCGGTCTAGAGCATCAAAAAATATAAAGAAATACCAAATTAGCCAGAGGACTTTAAAATTGATACGGGACCCCCCCCCCCCTATGCGCCCGAACCATTTGTTTAAAATGAAAAACTTATTTACTTGTATTCAAATTTCGAATCCTTGTTTCAAAAAAGTATTTTCTGAAACTAAAAAATATTTGCAGAAAATGAGAAATTTACTTTTCAATCTCAATCACTCAGTTCTTAGAAAACATCAAGTTATTTATATGTCTAATATTTTGTCATTGGTAGAAGTATTTTTTTGAGTATCTTAAACGAAGAATCTTAAACGAAGAAATTTAGTGGCTTTTAAATTATATTTTCTACTTTTAAGGAAGTGTTTTTTATTTAGTCTTACTAAAATTTTTATAAGAGCCTTTTACAAGCATATGCATTAAGTTGGTCTAAAAATTCACTTGCTATAATTTTCTTGAATCACGTAAGATGTACTTGGTTTCAATAAATATATATTTTGTAGTCTAAGTAAAATACTTTAGTAATATTTTAGAAATATTATAGTTGGTAAGTTTTTCGAAAAATTCATATTATAGAATTATTACAGATACTTTACATAAATGTTTGATTGATATTAATAAAATTATAATATTTCAAATCAAGAGGCGCGGGAGCTTCTTTAAGGCAGATAAGAAATATTATAATACAACTTCTAGGCTGGGACTTTTTTGAAATGAATTAAATATTGTATTTTATAATTTAAAAAGCTATGAACCGTTGATCTTCAAGTAATTCTTTATAAAATCATATAAAAGATAATATTATACGTAATAAATATACATTTTTAGAAAACTATCAAGAAAATTATATAATAAAAATATAAAAGTTCAATATTTAATAATCGAATTCACAATAAATGTTGTAAATTTTTTTAACTGCAAAAACAGTAAATTAATATGTCAAAAATTTTTAAATAACAACAATTACCTATTAAAGTATAATATACATTTAATGTAATTAAACTATATTAGTATATTTAATATTATTAAATTCGATATTAAAAAATATGAATGAATGCATAAAGTATCGAGGGCTAGTTCACTGTGGGGAGGAGCCTTTCCGAATGTCGGGGTCGCGAAGTATTGATCCGACTCAACATGTTCGACATTAGTCGAGTATATTGCTCCAACCGGGAATGGAGAATCTTCAAATTTACAGACAGAAAATGTGTATTTAGATAAAGTTAATAATATATAGAACTTAATTTTCATATTCTACTTAGTGATGAGTATTTTTTCTTTTAAATAATTAATTAGTTAAATTAAGATATATTAAAACAATAAAGAATATTTATTTCAATTAAGTATTATTTAATTGTAATTATATATGTAATCTGTTATAATGAAACATTTATATACTCTTAATTTCACAAATTACAAATAGTAAACTTGTATTCTAAAAATTTTCATACTACGTTTCTAAATTAATGAAAAAAACAACAGTAACTGGAAATTTGAATTCTGTCCAATTAAACATTATTTTAAAATAAGAACCAATTTTCATCATAATTGAATCGAATTAAATAAATAAGAGTTTAATATTAAAAAAGTATTAAGAAAAAAATGAATGGAATTTTTTACTTGAGTTTAAATTGTTGAAATATTTTTTACAAAATATATAAGTAAACATAATTGAATTTACATGTAATACGTATGCAGTATAAATATAGCAATAAAAAATACTCTACAAATAGAGTTTTTCATATAGACTAAGAAGGCATAAACAATATAATAAAATGCTAGTTTGATTTTAATAAATCAAGAAAACGTATTGAACCACTTACTTTTTTTACTTCATTTTATTCAAATATTGGTCTCTTTTTTATTCAGTAACATACACTCTTTATTAATTTGTATATAAACAGTCGACAAAAGCACAATTAAAGTATATGTGTGTGTGTGTGTGTGTGTGTGTGTGTGTGTAATAATAATATTCATATTCTTTATATAAATAATTTATAGAATAAAGTATTTTGAAATACTTACAACAATGTATTTATGAATATGATTTACTATAACATTTACGTATATTTATGCATCTGTATTTTAAAAGCGTGTAAAAAATATATTTATTTATGTTCATAATAGATTATAAATACCTGAAATAGGCGGTGGCTCAACTAGAACGGCAGGACCAAAAAATGAAGGCAGATCACTACTAGTAGTAATTGGTGTATTCAGATCTCCCGGTTTATCTTTATCATCAGAACTTTGTAGGCCATCTACTATATATTCTTTACCAATAGCGTCAGAATGTGTACGATTTAAACGACGCTTTTTAATGTAATCAGTAGCTTCATCAAGGGATGAAGAGTTTTCTACATCTAAACGTTTTCTCAGTTCTTGATTTTGATGAAGTGGGTTCTGTTCGATCCCGGATAAATTACATTGCTGATGAGCGGGTAATGTTGTTAAAGTTAAAATTGGTACCGATTTTGAGTTTAATGTTGTTACAGTTGATGTCGTTGGAATTGGAACTGAAGCCAATGCAGTTACAGAACTTGTTGGTGTTCCAGAATGAAAACTACTATCTAAGCATTCAGTATTACTAGAACTGCAAGTTGCTGGTGTATTATAAGTTAAACAGGTATCAAAACTTAATTGCACTGCTTGCAGGTTAAAAGTTGTATGGTGATGTCCAAGAGGAGACGATGATTGTAAAAAAGGACTAGTCGCAGCTGCATGAGGCTGAGAGCCTATTACTTCCATTCCATCCATCGTCATTATTTAATGTAAATGTTATTTATTATTCACTTAATCATACAATATATGTATTATTATCGTATATTTTTTATTTTCTTATTCAGTTTAATTCAACATTATATGTAACATATATTTAAGATGTTGTGCGTGCTTGCGTGCGTGCGTGTGTGTGTGTGTGCACGCGCGCGCGCGCGCGCGCATGTGTATGTGTTTGTGTGTAATAGAATAATTAATAATGTGCAGTATTTAAAAACTCTTTACTTTATTGATAAGTTTGATTTGTTTATTAGTTATAATATTATATTATAATAAAATTATGACTTTTTTAAATCATTACTAAATAATTATATAAAATAATTTTGAATAATAAACGTAATCTAGTAAGCGCATGGTCGCGTGCATGCGTGACTAAGATGCTGAATGTGGTACCAATGACACTGAATGCGTGGGGGTCGCACACAGACTGAGCTAAACGACGGCGCGCCCCGTAGTTTTATGAATGGACCGCAGAGACTGTCCCATATTTGGAAACACTGAGCAGCTGCCAGCCAATCCCCGCTCTTCATATCATACCTCGTATGCGTATGTATGTGTGCGTGTATCTTCACATGAGAGAGTAAGTTCTCTCTTATCTTCTCTCTTTTTCTTCTTGTCCCTTCGGTCTTGACAACGTCAACTCTCCCCTCCTTGATTTTCTTTTACCTCTTCTATGCAACTCATTCCCACTTATTTTACGTACTGAAGAGGGATTTCCTCTCCTACTCTCTCTCTCCCTCCCCCCCCTCTCTCTCTCTTGCTTTCTTCCTTTCTCTCTCCTTTCTATCTCCCTCCCTCTCCTTCTCTTCCATCTCTCACTGATGTTGCTTCATACTAGCTGCTGCAGCCGGTTCTCCAGTGACGTAGGTGCTGATGACGTACGCATTCGTTGAACAAATGATCGATTTTTATACGTAGAAGGGATTAAATGTTTTAAAAGACATCAGAAGCATAAATCTATAATTTTTGTTTAAACAGGGAAAGTTTATTCAATAAATATTTTATAAGAATCTTATATTTTTATATGGAAACATGAATTATAATACAAGTTTTATTTTCAAATTACTCATAAAATAATTAAAATTTAGCTTCAGGATTGGAAGAATATTATAGAAATTATAGATTTCAGGTAGTTTTTTAACGGAGAGTTAACATTGTTATAAACAATAAAGATAACAATAGAGGCCGAACTAATACTATGAATTATTCAAGACGAAACCATGATCAAAGAGACAAGAGTCTTATACTTCACATAATTTTCCTCAAAATATTATATTTATTAATTTTATTATATATATATAAAAAATTATATATTATATATATATATATATATATATATATATATATATATATAAATTCTAATTCATACTGCATTAGAAGTTTATGTCATAAATACTATATAATTATGACATGAATGTTTAATGTGTAGTGTCTTTATGAAAATAGTCATTTACGTTGTAAAAGAAAGATGTTACAATCTACTTTCAATGCCTCTTTTTCCAATTTTTTCCAAGTTTCTCTAAAATTAATCAATTTGAATTTGCTCCATTACTCTTATAAAAATTCATTTTATTTTTGAGCAAATATATGTACAAAACACAAAATTCATTATGTACGATATGTTCAAACATATAAGACTAATTTTTCTATTGAATAAAAATAAAAATATTTAATATTAAATTTATATATAAGGAATAGGAAATGTGTATGCCTTTGTATTCTATATCTATATATATATATATATATATATATATATATATATATATATATATATATATATATATATATATTTATAATATAAATATAATATAAATTTAGATATAAAATTTCATTCAATAATAGATTTCGTTTGTATAAGATTTTTTAACTGTTATTAAAATTGTCTTTTTGATTATTCACTTTAGTGATAAGAACTTAAGGAATATGACAAAATAATTTAATATAAATATTAAACACACACACGCACGTACGCACGCACGCACACATATACACATAAGTTGTTTAGTTATGTTTATTTGTTGCATATTTTTTAATACTGATGTCTTTTCATTTTTTGATGTGTATGCATGCGCATACGTGCGAGTGTAGGTTACAGTTTTTAAAATTTATATTAAATTATTTTATTATTCTTTCTAGCTTCTATGATCAAAGTAAATATTCAAAAAAACTTTTTTAATAATAGATAAAAATCTTCTACAAACAATAATTTTTACTATTGAATTTTAATAAACAACTCGTGTTATTTCAAAAACCCATTCAATTAACGATAATAACAAAACTTATTCATATGTTGATTAATGTGTGTATATCTTAAATAGTCTGCATAATCATATTTGTGAATTGAATATTGAATATTTTTAATGGGAATTTATGTAATACTTGATAATTATGCAAAATGCTTGAATTATTTTATATTCGATTATTATATTTTCAATTTACTTTCTAATAAGCAAATGCATCGAACAATCAAACAGGCTATAAATCATGGTAAAAAAGTGCATTTACATTATATTAACGTATATAAATACTACACTTCAGGATTATAATACTTATAAAGACTTATGGTCCGTATATACTAATAAACGAGGAATTTTTTGTTACTCACGTGAGCAAAGTCACGTTATAAAAGTCATATTATTGAACTTTTATATTCAACGTAAATATTACTGCAATATTATAGCAATATTACATCAATATTGCAGTGATATTGCCAATGATTATATTGAAACACAATATTGCAGCAATACTACTGGATTATTTTAGCATTATTGCTATATGAAACTTTCTTGCGCAATATTGCTGCAATATTTCAGTGTGATATATCTTAGCGCAACATTTCATGTTATGTAATTAATGCTATATTAAATTATATTATTGTTATAACAACATATAATGAACTAATAAAAATTATTGGAAAGAAATTGACGAATGATAAATACAATTCAATATATATGTTTAATATTTTTATAAAGTCAACACCTCATAAATTTGAGATCAATCATTTATCGTGTAGTTATCTTTTGTACTGTGTTTTATGTAAATAATTCTGTAATAATCTATATTATTACGATTTTTGATATTCATTTCAGTAGTTACACGCATTACATGGCTTACATAGAATATCTTATACTACTCCAACCTGAAAATTACAACCTTAGTATCATTTTTTAGGTGACGTTATGTAAAATATTATTCCTCACTGCTGCGAACATTCATTATTTATCTTGCCAGAATTACCTCCCTTGCCTCGTTCGGGTATAAAATGTCTCACGTGATAATCATCAATTTCCAAACTAATGATGGAATTATAACATTGAAGAAACAATTTAAAAAAAAAAAAAAACTAAAAATAATTTTATCAGAAATTCATTCTCATTGAACAAATTATCTGTATAGAAAGGTATTTAAAAATACGATATCGATCTTCGGTAGTAAATGGGCAAGCAAGTAATGTTTTTACGGTAATTTTGACGCTCATTTAATTGCTACACTTTTTTTAACTATTTTTTTGGTATCCTGTTAAAAAATACCTTAAATTTAATGTGCATGTGGTCGAAGCTATTTTTATAAACGTAAAGGAATTTAATTTCATTAAAAATTTATGTACTTTACATGAAATTTAATAAACAATGTACTCAAAATTTTTTCATATACATGTGTATGAATTTTCAGTTTTCCACGAATCTCAGATAGATATATTAAATTTAAATAAACAGTGGATATTTCATTTCATCGATTGGAAAAAATTGTTATCGTGAAACTATAGAAATTTACTGTACTCTTGTAAGTTTTACTATATATATATTATTGTGGGAATTATGACTTAAATCTAATAAATTACCTACTTTCGAAAACAACTTTTTTCAACGCTTAGATATTATTTATAACCTAATTTATTTATTTTTAACGTATTATTAGAAAGTACGTATATACAAATATGTGTGTAATGTATTTCATATATAATCATGTAAAGGAGTAAAAATTTCATCGGTCTTCTATACCAACTTAGTTTTTAACCGCTCAGAGGACGATGCGGAAAAACAGGTATCCCTCTATTGGTAGACAATGAAACATTTCGTAGAGCTTATGAAATGTGCATTAAATTTCATATACATTTCATTTACATATACAAGGTTAACTGAAGACTCGCAAAGCATTTGGTGAAACATTTTTAAATAGTAGAATAGTTTAGAAAATTAGATAAAGTAACTAAAAACTATACTTGGCTAAAAATTGACAAAAATTTTTTATTAAAAACATCGACAGCTGTTTTAGACGATCAGGCCATTATCAAGGCAGAACTTAACTGAACATTTACGGAGATTTCAACATAATATATATACTAGCATCCCCCGTCTCGGCTTCGCCCAAGATAATAATTTAACCGATTTCATAAACAATCCAATAATATTTAAGTAAAAAGTACTTTTTATATAAAAATCTATATTACTATAAATAATTGACCGTAATTTACTTATCGTCCCCTCTGTATAAAAAGCTGCTTCAATGTAGCGTCCACTTCAAAAAGTTGATAATTTGCCCACCATTTTATACAACACACACACATATACACATTACATAAAAATTGTACTTTCGAGTTCGAGCGGTAGAAAACGATGTCCAAGTGTCTCGAGAGTACCAAGAGTAGTATCTTCAGAAGACATTTACTGAGAGTGTGCGTGTTCGAATTATGGAATACGAATCTCTTCATAGAAGTCGTACTGACATACATGGACATTGTTGCCCACCAACTATACACGACACTCCCCGTAGAAGTCGTTGCAAATCATCTGGAAATCGCATTCTATCATCCGAACACGAAACTCCTCGTAGAAGTTGACTTGACATACCTGAATATCGTTTCCTACCAACTAAACACGATAGTCCCAGTAGAAGTCGTCCCGAGAAAGCTAAACATCGCTTCCTAACGATTAAACACAATATTCCCCGTAGAAGTCGTTGAAAAAGACCTAGATATCGTATTTTATCGTCCCAACACGAATCTTCCCAAAGAAGTTGGTTTTCTTATATCTGGACATCGTTTTCTATCAACTAAATACAATATTTCCCCTTAAAAATCGCCCAGAGACACCTGGACATCGTATTCTAACACCTGAACACAAAACTGCCTATAGAAATCGTATTTAAAATGTATATATATAATATGTACAATATAATATACATACAATATATAGATATATAGATATATATATATATATATATATATATATATATATATATATATATATCGTATATACCCGTTCTTTAAATTAAATACCGTGAATATTTTAGTAGTGGTGCAAACTAAATTCGATCAAAATGCTGGTATGCGAATAGCATATTTTTTAAGCCGACCATGGATATTGCCTTTTTATGCAGAAGTGACGATATATTTTATGTAGTAATATACATAGTTTCGAGATTGTTGCTAAAGAACTCTATTTTGCTATCATTGCTTTTGTTTAAGGTGCTAATCAGCGACGGAGGTCTACGATGCGTTTGTAAATAAAGCACGTGTAAATTATTATAGCGGTGCTTATGTCAATCGGTCGAGACCGGGATTTGAACTCGTATCACCAAGTTACTAGTCCTTCGCTCTAGCAATCAACCCATCGTACACAATTCTGAACTTAATATATTGTATAAAAACAAAAATATAATTTGTCGTCACAAACTATATTCAGTATGATTTGGCATACAGAACCATTTTATAAGAGAAGGGGAAAGAATGACGGGAAGAAAGAGAGTGAGAGAGACAGATAGGTTTCCCCACTTAAGAGAAAATAAAATTTACAAAAATAAGATATCCAAAAGGTGTGAGAGTAATGTTAGATTCACCTGAAGAGCAAAAAGAGTTACATCGACTAACGTCACACCTTCTTTAGGATACGAATCCCAAATTTGAATATGAACATTCGTTTGAGCTGGCCTGGTATTAATACTTTCAGCGATTATATATATATAGTATCTAATCAGAAAAACGCAGGTGAACTATGCATAATTCGGCTATTAGGTGTAGAACAGAGCAGAAAGGGATATTGTGTAATTATGAACATAAAAGGGGGGATAAGATGTACATTTAAAAAATATCGAAATCACTAAACCATTTAACGAAGGTAAGAATATCATTAACGACATGAAAAACAATTAGCATTAAAATTAGCGGCGAGTTTATTAATTTATCATATGATTAAATTTGACCCAGACTGGTGAATTTAAACTTCGCGCGTAAACTGAATCGGTCAAATTGTTTTTTCCTGTATTGGTATAATCTTTCTTGATGCCCGTGTGAAATTTGAGCGCCATATCTAGTGGTTTGGAACGCACTATAAACTGTAGGTCCACAGACGTCGCAATGATGTACAGATCTGCATCAAAATGAAAGGATCAGCAACAATGAAAAGTTTTGGAGCACTACCGTCCGCTAAAGCGGAAGCTAAGTGGCCGGGAATGTTTATGTGTAACAAAGCATAACTGAGTGACCTTCGTTTTTTGCGTCATATCTCCATTAGTGGGTGTTTGTCAGCTGTTTGTTTACGACGCAAAAAGTTTGTATGGCGACGTTGACTATGGACTCATAGTGCGTTCCCCGAAGCGAATTTATGAGTTTCGGAAAGAGGAAAAGTCATGGGGAGCCAAATCTGCCGAATATGGTGGCTGAGCGATGACTTTCATTTCGTGTTTGAGCAAAAAATCATGCTGGAATGTGCCGGCGCATTATCGTGGTGAAAAAACCATGAATTATCTGCCCACAAATCGGGTCGTTTACGACGAATTGCTTCACGTCGACGCCTCAAAACGACCAAGTAGTACTTCTTATTGACCATTTAACCTCCTGGAACTAATTCATGGTGAACCACCCCATGATAATCGAAAAAAATTATGAGCCTCACCTTGATTTTCGACAGACTTTAACTTACAGTTTTCGACGACTTTACGACCTTCACTGAATGTTTGGTGCCACTCAAATATCAACATTTTTAACGATTCCGTAGCCGTAATTTCATTGGAAACACAAAATGTCAAGCAAACTCGTTGATCAACTTTTTTTTCATAGTCAATATCGCCAGAAAAACTTTTTGCGTCGTAAACAAACAGCTGACAAACACACACTAATGGAGATATGGCGCTCAAATTTTTCAAACAAACATCAAGATAGTTTGTACTAATATGGGAAAACAATTTGTTACTGATTCAGTTTACGCGGAGAGTTTAAATGAACCAGTCCGGGTCAAATTTGGTCATATGGTACATCTACTTCTCGCCCTTCTTTTTTTATGTTCTTAATTACACAAAATTCTATTGTGCTCTGTTTTCTAGCTGTTTAAGGATGTTATGTATGCTTGTATCTGCGCTTTCCTTATAAGATACTTATATTTATTAGGTTAAAATCTGTCTATAAATTTTCAGTTTAAGATCCACTTTATAATGGTCTGATTGGCCGAAATTGTTGTCGGTGTTCTCAATAAAAAAATTTTTTATGAATCTCTCGCCAAGTTTATTTTTCAGTTATTTAATCCAATTTTCTGAAATATTATACAAAATATTGAATTTTATACATGTTTTATTAAATTTAATGCATTAATGTGAGTTCTGTACACACTATGAAATTTTCATTGTTAATTATTAATGAATTATGCATTCAATTAAATGATTCTAAGATTACAGTTATTATCAATAAAAGATAGTTTCAAAGAAAGTTATTTTACGCTATGTATAACATTTATCTTGAAAGAATTTTGAAAGTAGGTAGTACATATCCTTGCTAAAAAGAATTGATATTTATTTCAATTTCTGATACAAATTTATTGGCATTAATTATTATTGTAATTAGTAATTTGTACATTTTTTTCAGGTTCATAATTTTTATTTATACTTAATTGTATACGTTATAAAAGTATACAATCAAATTCAATAGATTAAATATCCAGTAATTTATGATTTTGTTAGAATTATCTATTGTTAAATAATTTTTTAATATTTGAAGGGTTGATTAAATAAAAGTAGACTGTGTAAATCATTAGGCTCATAACCTAAAAAAAATTAATTTATAGTTAATTATAAGATGTATATATATATATATATATATATATATATATATATATATATATATATATATATATATATAATTTTTTAAGTATAAATAATTTTAATAATAATAATTTATTTAATATATATAATTAACAATTAATGAAAGTTAAAATTATACTTATAATATAAATTATCTTAAATAATTAATAAATTTATTTTTATTATATTTATATTAATCATATAAAATATTAGGTAAAATTTTTATTTTATAATTTAATATAATTTAAAGTATTTAAAATTAATAAAATTTTAAAATAACTAGGATTAGATACCCTACTATTATTATCTATAAATTTATTATCTAATAATTTTATTATGAAAGTTTAGAATAAGGTGGTGTTTTTATCTATTTAGAGGGGCTTGTAGTATAATTGATAATCCACGAAAAGACAGACTTAGTTTAAACTAATGTATGTTTGTTATAAAGATGCTAATACGTGATTTTTAATCAATTTGATTAAAATGAAATTTCAGATCAATATGTTGTATAATTAAGAAATTTTATGAGCCACAATAAGATACTAAAAAATAATTTTTAATAATTAATTTTTTATTGAATTTAATAGTAAATATTTTAAATTAAAATAATTGAATAAAGTTAAAAACATGCACAAATTGACCGTGACTTTTAGAATAAAAGAAGTCGTAACAAAGTAATCTTACTGGAAAGTGAGATTAGAATTATATATATTAAAAATAATCAATTCAAAAAGTTCAAAAATTTTTATGTGGTTCATCAATATATAAGGATTATAGTTAAATAATAATATTTATTTTGTAATTAAAGTTATAATAATAGTTATTCTTAAAAAAATAAAATAATGTATGAATTAACTTTATTTCAATTAAAATAACAATAATATTAAAATTGTAATTTAAATGAACCAAATTTATTTATTTATTTTTTTAATGATTCTGTGAATGCTATTTATGCATTTCCAATGTCCGTTCAGCAAAAATAATCCTGCAGAACGGCCACCGGAATATGTGCGACCCGACACAAAACCCATGTCACTACGGACTAAATATATATCTCAGCCTAGCCGGTAGTCCTTGCGTGGTCCATTCGCGGTCATTTCTTTCATCCTAGAATCTCATGTATACTCGTAACCGCATTCACTCTTCACAGTCTTTCAATCATCCAGATATTAATCCGCTCTTTTTCTCCGAAGCACATACTGTGCTCCGAAGCACGTATTTTGCGACCAACCGCCAGCTGTCCGCGTCCGTCATCATAAGTCTCGTCTCATTTTTTGGCGTGATCGCGCCTATTCTTGTCTGTGGCTCTAGTTACAACTCGGTCCAATGGTCGCACACGTAGAACGTGTGCTCCACATCGTGTCAAGCCCATCCGCAATATTTGAATGCCGGAGAGGTAATCCTCTTCAACTTGCCGAGATACTTACGAAACTATCCATGTCCAGAAAAAAACTGGGTATGTTAGAAGTTCGTCTCCCCGTGCTGCATCTCCTTAGTCCAGGCGAATTAAGTAAAAAATGGCCGACTTACCAACATTTTTTCTAAGAACTTTTTTTTGCATTAAATCAGAGCAGAGGATGTGTAGAATAAGATCCTAAATTGTCGGGATGTTTATTTATTGCAAAATAGTCAAAAATTTTCTCTTTTTTTTTAGTTTTTCTTCAATAGTTTAAAAAATATTACTCTAATCGAATAATGTTTCATATAAAAATTGTGCAGGTCATAATTCTGAACAAAATTACGTACATTAAAACTTAAAAAGTCAATTTCTCTATTGTTAATTCCATAATAATGGTGCAAATAGATGCTTTTTTTATCTACTCATACTATCTTTCAAATTACAAAATGTAATTTGAACATGGTGACCTGTTGCAAAATTATTTATATTGAAATTAATCATTAGGAAGTTCGTCAACAGCTGGGTATTTTTTAATGCAATAACATGCAATCGTTAAGGAATATTAATAGTAATCAAAGCTGAAACGACCAGATTTTGAAAGCAAATATTTATATTGTTTAAAGTGAAAAACACCGTTGCTAGGGACGATATCTCGGAAGTTCTTAGCGCTACAATATTGAAACAAAATGCATTTTACTCAGTTTAAAAACAGAAAATATTGGAGCCCTTGCACAATTTCATACGACCAATAGAAGTTGAGAAATTTTTTGTTTAAACTTTTGTTTATTACTTGATATTTAATTACGATTTTAACTTCAAATTTGGCAAGACGTAAGTAAAAAGGTTCATCTATCTTTACATTTATTAATGCATTTTTAATGGTTAGTAATTATGTGAACGTAAAACATTTATAAAAAGTTCTTACGCGTGTGATCATTGACGGGCGGCAGCGACTTATCTCTCTGCGCGCTGACATCGCAACGCCCCCTATTGAGCATACGCGCAGTACGTCACAGATGGCTCCAGCTTTAACTTTATTTTTTCTCTTCTTCATAGTGTGGGGTACCCACATGCCAAGTCTGCCAACAGAGGGCAGCTTAGTTAACCCGTGAGCGACCACACAGGCCTCCGGTTAATATATAAGCCCTTGACCCGGTCCATATGACCGCGTCTAAGGCAGGGGTTACCGACAATGCCTTACTGATGAGTCCAGTTGGTAATCCTGGAATGAAACGCACCATGAGCCATTGCTCTAAAATATAGATGTGTACATACGGCAATATAGAATCTCATGTACATCCTATAATAGTATTCTTGTTTTTAATACAGTAATTCTATTATATCCAATGTATAAAAATATAAATTAATTCTTTTAAGCATTATATTTGTTTATTTGACAATTACAAATTACTATTTCTTCATCTTTTGTTTCATATTATAATATTTACTTAATTCAATATTAGTTTTGTTTTTTTGTCATACCCAATTTCGTAATGCACTCCACATTATATATATTTGCATCTATTATTTATATAGCATTCAACTTTTATAAAATTTATATTTTTACATATTCTCCCATTCAGAGTTCCTAATTTTATTTTACTCTTATTCACTTTTCAGACGAAAAAAAACGAAAATGTGCATCAATGTTCAAAATTCGTTATGACAAAAAAGCAAAATTAATATTGAATTACGTAAATATTATAATATGAAATATAAGATGAAATAATAGTAATTTGTAATTATCAAAAAAACCAATATGAAGTTGAAAAAATTTAATAAATATTTCTTTTGTTCTTACAGTTGAATAAAATAAATTAAAATTAATACACAATAATATCAATATATATTTATGTTAATACTAATACATTTCAATACATAATTAATTGAAAATTATAATGACAGTCAGACTGTTCTTGTTTAAAATCACCCCCGTAGACTAATCTGAAATAAAAATATATTAGCTGAAAAAATTCTTTATTAGTAAAATGCAAGTTGACTGTCCCCGCCATCTTTACCCAATTGAAGATAGGCTGAAGTTGTCTAACGTTTCGAGCTCGCTAGGTCTCCTCACCAGGGACTAATCCAAATCTTATATTAATATTCTAATTTATATATACCCCTATCCCCGCTAAACTAAAAATGTAGTAATTTAAATATAGAATCCTCTCTTTACACAAATTGTCCAAAACCAATCAATTTAATAAGGAATGATAAACACTGTCCAATCTACCAGACTTTAATATTAAATTCATATTATTTCCATTCCTTGAAATATGAATACTTTCAAGACTCTTCCTTTTGTACTTATTATTAATACCATGTTCCAAAATATCCACATTCACAAAATCAAAAGAATGTAAAAACTTTAAACAATGCTTTTTTAAACCGGAAGTAATATGTTAGCTACGTAAACTATATTTATGTTCATAAATTCTCTTTTTTAAATATCTACTTGTTTGCCCACTGTAGAATTCATTACAATTCATACAATTAATTTTGTAAACAACGCCAGAGTTTAAACATAAATCATCCTTATCCTTTCAATTATTAAATAACTTACTTAAATTATTACTACTTTTAGGTAGTTAATACTATCTTTTCGGTTCTTCGCGCGTTGCGGCCACCGGCCTAGAACTCCTTCCTCTCTGAGGCTCTTCCCTTTTCTTTGCGTTTCTTTCCTTCATCTTTTCGCATCCGGCTATCCTCTTCGCTTATTTCCCCGCAAACCCAGCCTTTGGGAGCCTCATTTTATCCTTTGGCACCGGGCGCACGTACCGTTCATCCAGATCCAGAAGTTTCTCCCACACGCGTCCTTATTTCTCCAACTCTTCAAGTGATGTCACGTCTTTCTCGATCAGGAAGTGTCGATAGCTTGGTAAGAGGTTTTTGTATGCTGTTTTCATCACATTTCTGGGCTCCGGTGGGTGCTTAAATTTGCCCCATATGTACCGTAGCGAAGCTAGGAAACAGGATACTTACCTCTACTTCCCTTCACCACTCCTCGGATCCAGTGCTCGCTGTCCGGGTTAAGATATTTCGAATCGCGTTCAGACAGTCGTTGTCGATCATGTGGTTACTACGTTCGCGGTCCTTTAGGAATTCCTCCGGATTTTCTTTTTCCACGCCTGAGAACGACAACCGCCAGCTTTCACACATTTATGAATTCTCCCGGCCTGCCGGGAGTCGTCGTCATTTTTGGAACTATTTCCTTCACTGCTATTCGGGATACTCGTGAGGTCCCATAGCTGCCTCTTTCATCGGGCCTCTTTGGAGCTGCATTCCTTCCCGCCCTTCATCACTGGTTTCATCGCCCTTCATCGCCCTTCATCGGGTGCTACCTCCCGCACCTCCCCTTTTCTCCTCTCTACCCGCCAGTGCAACTGCCCGAGTCCTCGTGCAAGCATCCTTCTCGTGGCGCCCACGTAATTCTTCGCAAACACTATGTTTTTGCACACACAAAAAAAAGGTCGCTCAGTTATGCTTTGTTGCACATAAACATTCCCGGCCGCACCTAGCTTTCACTTTATCGGCCAGTTGTGCTCCAAAACTTTGCAGAATTGCTGATCTTTTCTTATTGGTGCAGATCTGTACATCATTGCGACTTTTGTGGACCTACAATTTATAGTGGGTTCCGAACCACTTTTTATTGCATCGTGTTTTTACCGACTAGAGTTATTTAACCAGTGTATAGGCTGGTTTTACTTATTGCTAATTGTGTATTTACAGTTTGTAGACCGGTGTATAGTGACGGTATACTTATTTAGGAAAAAAATAAATAAATTTTGTTTGCGTGTATAGATTATTGCCCTTATGATTATTGCGGTTTCTTAGTTTTGTGAATCGATGTATGGCGCCGGTCCACTTATGTTAGTGTATAATTTTTTTAATGTAAAATTATTTTTGTATATATGATCCATTATCTGTATACCTTATAGTTCCAACTGCCAGTTCCCTACCTACCTATTCAGGTTCCTCTTTTATATCTGCTTCAAGCAGATTCTCTATTGCCTCAAGAGACTCCCTTGTCTGGAGAAGCTGTTTAGCTAGTTTTTCGAAGGCTTTATAGTGAATTTGGCTCAATAGAGCTCTGACCTCAATAGAGGTATTATTTTCTCTCTGGAACCTGATCCTAATTTCATCATATGTGGGACAGACGGTCATGACGTGCTCTGATGTGTCTACCACACCGCATGTGCATGTATCACTCTCTCTCTCAGATGAAAGCGAGAGAGATATGACCCGAAGTCACCATGCCCAGTGAGGAACTGGATTAAACATCGCGACGGCGTGATCCACTTTGCCATGATCCTATCTCTGACACTAGGCAGGTAAGAATGTGTCAGCCTATCATTTGTTGAGTTATTCCAGATTCTCTATCAGTCATCGAGATATCTTTCTGATATCTATCTCGCGGCACGACGTTGGTCCTCAGGTGACGCTGCATTTTTATGGTTAGCATACAGTTCCGCTCTACGCCTGCATTCTATCACGATGGGGAGTTTTCCCGCTATCATTGCTAGGGCGTCTATTGAAGTGGTCCTATATGCACCGGTGACTCTAATGAACGCGTGTTTTTGAGTACTTGCCAACTTGTGTTGCTGTTCAACACACATCAAATCGTGCCAACCTGTCGCTGCATAAGTAGCGATAGATGTGAACAGCCTGGTATAGATAGTATTAAGCGCTTTAAATTTGAGGTCCCATTCTCTTGCCAGTCGTGCAATCCTGTTAAACAATTCCACACATTTGGATTGCACCGCTTTCAAATGGCAACCAATTTTAAGATGTTCGCCGAAGTGGATTCCAAGGTATTGTACGCTTTCTAATCTCTTCACCCTCGAGCTGCCGACCGTAATCCGGGGGGGGGGGACTTTCGGGTGAAGATGACCTCTCAAGATCAACATTCAACACTTATGAGAAGCCAGCCTCATTTTATTGAGGCGACACCAGGATTCCACTTCTTCATTGTAACTCTGGACTGTCCTTTCGATCTCCTTACGCGAGTCTCCCTCCACTAGGAGTGCAATGTCGTCTGCGTACGCAATGACTTCGCATCCTAGTCTTGAGAGCTGCCAAAGAAGGGAATCTAGAATAAGGTTCCACAGAGTTGGACCCAGTACGGATCCCTGCAGGCATCCCTTACTTACCCCAAGCTGTATTTCCTCAAAGCCATCTCGCATGAGGACTCGACGGCCCTTCAGGTAATCTTGTATTAGTTTGTAGAGGCTCCTGGGGCATGCTTTGCTTTTTTATGCTGTTAGTACAGCGGGCCACCAGACATTGCCGAAGGCACATTTATATCCAGGATGATTGCTCCAACATATTTTCTACTGGATTCACTCACAGACTTACACAACTGAACTATGGTGTCCTCAGTGGATCGCCCTCTCCCGAAGCCGTACTGTCTTGGAGATAACCTTATGTCAATGATCCCATTTAGTTTGTTCAGTATCAGAGCCTCAAGGGTTTTGCCGAGGAGTGGCAAGAGGCAAATGGGCCTGTAGGACGCAGGGTCTTTAGGTTCTTTGTCCTCACCCTTTCGGATTGTGAGAACTTGAACAGCCTTCCACTCATTTGGGAAGATCGAAAATTTCAAACACAAGTTGTAGATGTTGATCAGACCCTGCCTGATCGTCGGCAGTGCTGTTCGAATGATGGCTAAGTTGAAGCTGTCTGGGCCAGGCTGTCTGGGACAGCTTACTATCGGTAAACTATGCACAAGGGGTTCTGATTACCTTTTACAGTAACAAAGTCTTGCCATTTGGTCTCTTTAATTTGCCTGAGTCTAGGGACATACCTCTTTCTGGCCGCTTTGTTTTTCTCCCGTCTGACGGGATCACGTTCTTTCTGGAATACTCGACGGGCTTGATTTGTAGCCCTTTTCTGCCTATCTAAGTCAGGATTGAACCAGGGAACCCTCCTAACAGCTACCCTATTCTTCGGTATGGTAGCATTGCACACTTTCCTCAAAGTGGCTGTTAATGAGCAAACTCTCTATAGTCTCCATTTTGGAGCCGGGCATTTTAGGGACCTGATTCCATTCATCCTCGAGTACAGCGCAGAAGGTATCCCAGTTCGCTTTCTGTGTGGAGTATCGCTTTAGTTTCTAACTTTGATTCGCAGCACCTGAACTTGCAGGTGCGCTTGCTCCGATTAGGTGGTACGTGATCGTTCTATGATCACTCGAGAACAGGTCCACTTCGATTATTTCGTGCATTACTGGCCATAGTCCGTGGAGTTGACTAATCTTTCCATGGCAGCTTTGTATGCAGGACACTTAGTGTCCATTGAGCCATGGTTATGCGCCCTTTTCGTTTTTTTGTAGTTGACGCATTTTGTCGCCGCATCTGTGTTTTTCCATTCTTTGCTGCCATGTCCCCCCTGACTGTAGTGGGAACAGCATTGATTACTTTTGCATTTCTTGGCTACTAGCAGTTTACATACTTCGGTGTTGATTCTTTTTTCGTACAATCCTTGCTGCCATGTCCCTCTCGACTACAGGGAGAGCAGTATTGCTCAGACTTGCAATATTTTGCTACGTGCCCATACCCTTGGTACTTGTAGCATCTTGTAACGCGGGGGTAATCCTGTACTCTGCAGGAGAGCCACTCAACGTAGACCCTCTTGCGTTGTAGCAGTTACCCCTGATTTCAGGGGATACCTCTACCATCCAACTTGTGGTCGTGTCGCTTCTTTTACCTGTTTTGAAGCGGGGCTTGAAGAATCCAGAGAATTCTTCACTTATTGAGGCCAGTTCTTCATTTTCATCATATATTGCCAAGGTCACTTCATCTGCCGACATGTCCCCGGGCACGTCGTAGACTATGAGCCTTGGCTTTCCTTTTGTTGGGGCCTCGATTTCAAAAAGCTCGGTGATGCTTTATTGAAGATTTTAGTTTTTCGAGCCCCGCGTCGGTTGTAGTTTCCCCAAGGAGACCCCGCCTGTTTCGCTTTATCATTGGAGGATATTTTTTCGTCGTCCCTCGGCTTCAGAAAGACCACTTTTGGTGATAATCTGATTGCGGTTTCAGCAACTTGGGCCTTTGGAGCGACCAACCTGCGTTCTGCTTGTTTCTGTGCATCTTTGGATACCGCAGATGCGTAGGTCTGCGGTTCCTTGTTTTTTGCGGTAAGCTCTTGCAGGGCTTCCGATTTAGCCTCCGCTCGAGCATATCTAATGGCCATCTCTGAGATGGTCACCATGAACTCTTTTTCAACCCCTCCTTCCTCATTCCTGTGGCCTCTGTTACTTTGAGGGCTGCTTTGATGGTTTCAAAGTGGTCCTTAGTCTGGACTGGGACTTCTAGACAGTTCCTGGTAGTATTACCAGGTTTGTCTCATGCACGAGTGGGGCTGTCCTTACGTCTACTGTTTGCCCCATCCTTGTACTCTTGCTGGCCTCTGTGTCCGTTTGTTCTGGACAGCTGTTCTACGTTGTCGGCCCTGAGGAGGTGCTGACTGGCTTGTCAGCATTTTGCCTGCTTTTGCTTGCCGCTTGGGTGGCTGTTGTTTTGATGTCACTTGCATTGGTGAGACTAACTTGCGGCGTCTTTTTGTTTCCAAGTTCATTTTTGGGTAGCTTCCTCTCTGTAGTCCGAGTCCTAGTAGACTTCCTGATCTCCCTAGCGTCCCTATCCTTCTCCTTATCCTCCTGTACTTTTTCTCTTGTTTATTTTAGTTTTATTCATATGTGCCGTACGTCCACGTATTGAGGTTGCCATTGCAGAATCCCGTTCAGTGGACAAGATTTTATTGAACGGAGGGTGTGTAAATTTCTCTGGCAGTTGTAGTGGTTTCCATCTTCTACCCTGGAAACATGCATCCCCTATCGCAACTGCTATACAATTTAGTTTTAGGGGGCTTTTTATAGAGTAGTTCCTTCTCTCGGCCGGGCGATAAAGCCAAGCCCCCGGCCCATCAAAGCAGAACGTTCCAATGATTTGACTGTCGGTAGTCGCTGAACCACTTGTAACGGGTTTCTGGTAATTAGGAAGTAAGCGCCAATTTCTCACTCCCAGTATCGCTAACTCCCAGGTGCACCATGCCCGTTAGGCCAAAAGCTCGTGTGATCCTATCCTGATAGGGCATTGTTGTATTTTAGCCGCATCCCCCATACATGCTCCATTCACTAAAGATGAAGGATACGTTACCCCGGTACATGAACGTGGACGTAAACAGTTGGTATTTTAGCGCTTGGATAGTTTCCCACACAACACTCCAAGCAGTCAACAAAAACGTAGTTTTCCACACGATATAGCACCAATGGCGGTTATTATCAATCTGCTCTTCTTCTTCACCGTCTTCTTCAATCTTCATGCTCGCCAACTAGTCAACGCTCTTCGCTGCTCCTTTCTCCGATACGCACCATTTGACTCGTCTAGTACCGTACGGTGTAGGTTTTGTGACGACGTCGTCGTTGTCTGCTGCTCGCTAAATTCAACTTCTACCTGTTCAGTATATATATATATATATATATATACTGTATGTAGTGCGTCTGCTCCTCGCTTGGTGTCGTGCTAGTCGCCGCTCAGCCTGACTCGGTGGTGAGGCCATGTTCATCGAGCTTCGCCGTGTTCAGCATACCGTTCTGTCGTGGCTGTTTATTTTACCGCTATTTCATTCGTTTTTCTGTTCCATGCTTTACATCCTTTTTGGTTGAGCTCTTGCTGTGGTGAGCTGCTTTTGGTGTTGTGGTTTTTGTTGTGACTAGATTTTGCTGCTCATCCGACGGTGTTCGTTTCTCCTAACTCCTACGTCGTCACGTTGCCCCCCACGCCTCATCCTCTTTACGTACAGATCCTTGGTGAGACTTCATCGGTGTCGTCGTACGCAAGTATCACTCTATTTTCTTCTTATTTTTTACTCAAACTCCCTTTTCTTCGTGTTTTCTATTATGTGTGTATGTGTCAATAGTATAGGTTATTTTTCTCTCTCTCTCTCATATATTTGTTTCTTATTCTCTCATCTCCTCCTTTGCTCTGTCTCCTGTATCTTTAATCTCTCTTTATTTCTGTAGTGATCGTGCTTTCTTCTCTTCTACTTTCTTACTTGGTTCATATGCTTTTCTCATAAGCATATTTTATTTCAGTAAAGAATGGCATGTATAACATGGTTGCAGTTGTATAGGCTTCCTTCGCATACGCTTCTATCACTTAGCCCTTGTGTGGTTTCTCTTATCTGTCCTTATTGCCGTACCATAATATTGGCCACGCTATATTTCACATTCACATTCTTAATAATGGATATGTATACATTATACATGTAATATATTTAATAAGAAAATAACAGATATCAATTTATGGCGAGTGAACGCCTTTGATATTGTATTATATTTCAATTAAGTGTACCAAATATCGTTGCCTACTTTCAATTAAGCTAATGCACATTTATTTTAATAAGTATTTTTAATTATAATCATACGCATCTATCATCCAGCCATGGTGTGGTTTATCTTCGTAATACTTATTGTAACTTGGAACTTTCGTCTTATCATTTTTCCATCAAATAAATTCTAAGTAACAGTTACGGACTATATTCTTTTTTTAACAGTCTCTAAACCGGAATACACGTGCTCATTTTCAGGGCAGGGATAGTAGCGGGACAGATGAGAAATTGGCGCTCGGCTTTGCAGCCTTCGCTGAAAATAAGCGCGCTGTCCTGAGGAGTAGCTTGAAGGCTAAGAAAACTTACGCCACTAATACTTTTAGGGGATATTGGAACCGACATCGATTTCAATCCAAACCGTTTGGGATAGAGCTGCTCGGAAGTGGCCTTACTAAACGGCGTATTTCACCCGTCGCGTCACGCGCATTGAAAAATTTCGCGGTCTACCTCACGTATCCCCGGCTTCAACGCGTAAAGCGTAGGCCGAAAATAAAGGATCAATTCCTCGGGAATCATCGGTATTGAATCGTCGGCTGAATTTCCCGTATGGCACAAAAATTGAAGTTTGGACGTCACAAACATTTTTGTGGCCTCGTCCGAGATTATTGTAGATCGCGAAATTTTATCTTTCTTCGTCAGAGGTATTAAAAGGTTATACTCTTTCCAGATGTCAATATATACTATGCGACGTTTTACAGCTGACAATTTCGATGTTATCTTATCGATGGCGCCATCTTTTCAAAACGGCGGAAACTTATTTGTACACCGTTTCGCGGACGATGTTAATGAATGGCCAAAAATGTCAATGTATGCACCTTTCATAACCAGTCATGATACAGTTTAAAAAATCTTTTCTTTTGTACCGTTGAAACAGTATATGCTTTCATTAATAGGACACCCAATGTCCTTACTTCTAGTTAACCGCTATTGTTTTTACAAATTTTACTTATCTACTTGTAATGTTTTTTCAAGTTTTGCTAGCATCTAATATTGATGCCGATCGTGTATATTTTGATCTTTAAATTGAATATTATGATTAAAGAAGCTCTTGTGTTGATGTACAGCTCGGCACTTGCACACATGCCGCCAAAAATGAAAGGAGTAACCACAAACATAGAGATCATATAGATAGTGCCTCTGTTTATTCGATAACAAAAATATATAATCCTATTATCTATAAAGTTTTTCTATATAATATCCCTGATGCATTTTATTCGATAAATAAACAATTATAGTATGGATGTATTTTACAGTGACATGAAGCATCGAGTTTTGGTTTCTTTTAAGATTAATAGCGAAACTCTGTTATCAAATTAAATCTCCACTCGTGTACGTGCTGTATAATATTTTGCATTGCCTTATCATTATATTAATTTATGCGACCATATATTACAATTCACGTGCTTTAATACTCGGAAGGGTGCAGCACCGTACATCATGGCAAGGCATCGTCCTCACATTATCTCTCTTCATACATGAAATTAAAATACTCTCTCGCGCTCTGTGTGGAAAAATTCCGTATGCAATCTGATTGAACAGATACATATAGATAACGGCCAAATAGCATTGAATAGGAAACAGCCACAGTATCAAGAGAGACATGATAAAGTTATTTTGTAACATGATAATGCTCTACTACATATCACGAAACATATCACTGCATACTTGAAAACCCTAAAATAGAAAGTATACATTTTTCTCATCTTCCTGAGAACTTAGGAATTCCGGACAAAAAAAATTTCTCGTCTTTCGAGCGCAACAACATATTGAGTAAATTTTTTAATCCGTCTTCTGAATTTAAATGTAATCTCATAAGAGCGTGAGACATTGATCGAAACAACTGGTAGTTAGATAGTAACAAATCTGGCCTGCCAGGCGGGCGAGGCAAAATTTTGATCCACTATTCTTCAATTAGTTTTTAACCGAAACTGAAACATATGGCTGAGAGTTATCATGATGAAAAATGACGTATTCACGCCTGGTCTCATATTATGGCCGTTTGTCCTCTAATGTTATCTTCTAAGGAATAATCTGGGTTCGATACAATAGGCCTATGATAGTCATGAATTGTTTTGTCACAAATCCATGCGTTTTTTCGGATTGCTTCACGCAGACTTCAAGTTCAACTTCACGTTGAAGGTAGTACTCCTTATTAATTGTTTGACCTTGCGGAAAAATTCATGATGCACTATGCCATTCAAATCGAAGAACACAGTGAGCATAATCTTCATATTCGACCGCACTTGTCGAGCCTTATTCGGTCTTAACGATCCAGAATGCCACCACTGGGACGATTGAGCTTTACTTTCGACATCATATCCGTAAATCCATGTTTCGTCACCTGTTATAACACCTTTTAGTAATTCTGTATCGTTATTAACTTCATTTCGCTACTCCTGGGCAACTTTCATTTGCCGCTATTTTTGTTGGAAATTTAAGAATTTTAGAATAAATTTTGCTGCCACAGATTTCCTATCTAAAACATCCAAAAAAATTCCATGGTATAAGCCAACTAATATGCCAATTTCATCAGCGACTTCTCTGATTGTAATTCGGCGATCGTTCATAACCATTTCTTTCACTTTTTTCACGTGTTCATCGGTTGTTGATGTGTTTGGGTATCTGGGTCGTTCTTCATCTTCAACGTTTTCACGCTCAACTTGGAAACGCTTATACCACTCGTAAATCCTTGCTTTAATCATAGAAGACTCACCATATGCCATTGTTAACATTTTACAAACTTCACTACACTTCATTCCATTTTTTACGCAAAATTGAATATAAATTTTTTGCTCCATTTTTTTTCACAAACGAAAATCACCGAGCTCAAAAAACACGTCTAACGTTAGCGGCTGCCACTTAAAAAGTAAGCTATGAATATTGTTGAAAATTTTATCGTACTTCAGGGGCATGAGTACCAACATAATAAAAAAAATTTTATACAGACGGACTCTCGAAACCCGCGAACTTTCTCGTTACTTTTTGAGCGCATCTCGTATATTCGTTTTTTATTCATAGTTCAATTTCATTTATATATAATTATAATAATATATATATATATATATATATATATATATATATATATATTATAGTTATATATATAGTTAATTTTCCATATTTATTAAATACTTATATAATATATTCCTTTTCTCGATCATTCAACTATACATAATATTTATTATATGCATATTTGCCCTTTATTTTCGGTTTCTGGTATATTTATATGATATATTCATTTTATTTTTAAGCATTTAACTATATATATATGTATATAGAATATCAAATAATCATTTAAATGGTAGGGCTAAATAGAGACCCCCCAACAGCGAGCGAAAACAGATTTTAAAATATAGAAGAAGTGATGAGCTTCCATCATATATCGTTTAGCATGAAGGACGGCAAGCGAACCGTGAGCAAAGTAGACATGGAAATTTTGGAAGAAGTTGTTAAGTAACTAAGCCTGGCAGACTGAGTAACTCATAGTATTTAAAAACTGATTACCAAGACCTTTTTCTAAATAAAAGGGCTGGCTAATTCATTTTTTTCAAGCTTTCGAATTTTCTTTTATAAATACACATATAGTGATAATTAAACAGTACATTCGTTAGGAAAACGCATTTTATCTCGTCGACTGATCAATGATCTAGCTGCAAAAGCAATTGCCTTTGAAAAAAAAATTAGCCCTTCATTAATTATATATTATTATAACGTTTTGAAACATTTTTATCCAATAGTTTACTAACTTTAATTAGTGTTTTATTTCGGATAAAAAGGAACTTTAACATGAAATTTTCATATAATATCAACTATATAATAGGAACACATATTTAAACGTCGTATCACTAGAAGCCTGTCAGAACAAATTAAACTCTATCAAGACGAAATTGAGGATATCGATCCTTTGACGCCTCGGAAAGAGACAGAAAAACCAAACCTCCATTGAAAATAGGAACAGCACCAATCGAACTAAAAGACAATTCTCTGTTACAAACAACCGAGCAAGCAAACGCTTTCGACAACCTCGTAGAACTCCCCATAGTAATATCTGATAACAAATCTAAAATTTGCATCAAAATGCCTACTCAATCTGTCCCGTTAATAGACGCACTCAATATAGTGCCCGTATTCGACGGGCAAAACATCACCTTGAGTGAGGTTTTCGAAGGTTGCGAATGCAGCTTCGTGAAGCTGTTACGGGCACACATGATCGAAGAAACGATACAAACGATTCGTGGACAAACTTTTAATACTGTGGGAGTTTTAAAAGATTATTTAGAGACGATATACGCATCTTCCCTAATCGTCCAACAACTGATTGGCGAATTGAAACGGAGTTTGAACGAGTCGACGAAAACGTAATTTCATTCGCCAATCGAGAAAAAGGTTTGGGCCGTTGTCTCTTGGAGGCAGAGAGAGCCCATGTAGGAGCTCTGACCGAAGCAATGCGTTGAGAAGCCGAAGCTACCTTCATCACGTGCTTTCGCAAAGGCTTGAAAAAGGAAATGGACAGAAGTATCAGTGTAACGGCTGCCGAACTTAATTCTATCATAAACAAGGCGATAAAAGAAGAAAGTGACCTTGACTAGCGGAACTTGCTGAGAGACCTCAGCCGCATGCTTACAATCCGAGGAAGGGAAGACCGAAAAAGGGCATGTGTCTGTCAACTAGATCAACATTCCAACATTAAATAACAAACATCAACACTGAGTAACAAACAGAAGCTTGCACACGATGTATAGCACATCGTGCTAATAGGGCTCGAATTACGATATGTCAGTTGTTTGATGCAAAAAAAAGGTCGCTCAGTTATGCTTTGATGCACATAAACATTCCCGACCGCACGTAGCTTTCCCTTTATCGGCTGTTGTGCTCCAAAACTGTTCAGTATTCCTGATCTTTTCTTATTGGTGCAGATCTGTACATCATTGCGACTTTTATGGACCTAAAATTTATAGTGGGTTCCGAACTACTTTTATTGCACCTTGTTTTTACAGACTAGAGTTAATTAACCAGTGTATAGACTGGTTTTGCATATTGCTAATTATATATTTACAGTTTGTAGACCGGTATATAGTGCCGGTCTACTTATTTAGGATAAATAAAATAGATTTTTGCATGTGTGTTATTGCCTTGTGATTATTGCGAATGGTTTTGTGAACCAGTGTATGGCGCCGGTCCACTTATATTTGTGTTTGATTTTTCTTTTATGTAGAAATTTTTCTGCGTATATAATCCGTTTGTGTTTATCCAATAATTCCAACTTCCAGTTCCCTACCTACCTATTCAGGTTCCTCTATTGTGTCTGCTACCAGCAGATTCTCTATTGCCTCGAGATACTCCTTTGTCTGGTGGAGCTCTTTAGCTAGTTTTTCGAAGGCTTTATAATGTATTTGGGTCAATAGAGCTTTGACCTCAATGGAGGTATTGTTATCTCTCTGGAACCTGATCCTAATTTCCTGATATTTGGGACAAACGATCAGGACGTGCTCAGGTGTGTCCACCTCCCCGCATGTGTATGTATCGCGCGCGCTCTCTCTCTCTCTCTCTCTCTCTCTCTCTCTCTCAGATGAAAGCGAGAGAGATATGTCCGAAGTTACCATGTCGAGTGAGGAACTGGATTAACTATCGCGACGAAGTGATCCAGTCTGCCTTGATCCTATCTCTGACACTAGGCAGGTAAGAATGTGTCAGCCTATCATTTGTCGAGTTATTCCAGATTCTCTATCAGTCATCGAGATATCTTTCTGATATCTCTCTCGCGGTACGACGTTGGTCCTCAGGTGACGCTGCATTTTTATGGTTAGCATACAATTCCTCTGCTACGTCTGCATTCTAGAACGATGGGGAGTTTACCCGCTATCACTGATAGGGCGTCTGTTGAGGTGGTTCTGTATGCTCACTGGTTACTGTAATGAGCATATTTCTTTGAATACTTGCCAACTTGCGTTGCTGTTGTACACACATCAAATAGTGCCAGCCTACCGCTGCATAAATAGCGACAGGTGTGAACAGACTGATATAGATAGTACTAAGCGCATTAATAAATATTTTTTTATCGGTCGTACAGTCCAATCAATTCAATCTAAAAATAAAAATAAAAAATAAAAAAAAAAATAAATAAAAATAAAATAAAAATTAAAAATAAAAAATAAATAAAAATAAAATAAAAATTAAAAATAAAAATTAAATTAAAAATTAAATTAAAATTATAATGTCAGTCAGACTCTCCTTGTTTACATTCATCCCCGTAGACTAATCTGAAAATAAAATATTAGCTGAAAAAATTCTTTGTTAGTAAAGTGCAGTCTGACTGTCCCCAACACCCTTACCTAATTGAAGACTTGTCCAACGTTTCGAGCTCGCTACGGCTCCTCATCAGGGACTGATGAGTCCTCATGATGTCAGTGTCATTGGAGACGACAACTGCATAGGTCTGCTGCCCCTTCACTGTTATTTTTACTGTTTGCTCGTGCAAGGCCTCCGACTTAGCTTCTGCCCGAGCACATCTGATGGCCATTTCAAAAATGACCACCATTACTTCCTTGGGGCTCTATAGCCTCTCCTTCCTTAGTTCTGGGTCCTCCGATGTTTTGAGGACCACTTTTAACTTTTCATAGAAGTCCGCACTATGTAGTGGGACCTCTAGGCAGTCCATGGTAGCTTTATTATGTTTATAATTCTGGAATTATAGCACTGCCCTTGGGAAGTGCTGTGCTTTGATTGCTGCTGTTTTAAGTAGAATTTACTTCCTGTTCTTTGTTGGGCTTTTCCAGATTCTGCTCTGAGGAGGGGCTATCATCCTTCTCTTCAGTTTTCCTTTCCGCCAGAGGCCTTGTTTTGCCTACAGCCTGGATAGCGTCTCTAGAGTCATTCGCTTTGGTGAGCCTTACTACTAGCGTTTTTCCGGCTCTTGTTTTGCTTGTTTCTATTTTTGATAGCTCCCTCTCTACAGTCTTGGCCTTATCTTTAGGCCGTCTATTCTTCCTATCTTTCTCATTACCTTTCTCCTCCTCTACTCTCTTTTTTGTTTTTAGCATATTGACGTACGTCCGCCTACTGAGGTCGCTTTGCAGCATCCCGTTCGGTGGACAAAGATTTATTTAAATTGGTAGTATAAGATTCCTCTAGCAGTTGTAGCCGCTTCCTTCTTCTACCCTGGAGCTATGCTTCGCCTATCGCAACTGCCATACAATTTTGGATTAGGAGGTTTTTATAGAGTAGTTCCTTCTCTCGGCCGGGCGATAAAGCCAAGCTTCCGGCCCATTAAAGCAGAACGTTCCAACGATGAGTGCACCAAGCCCGTTAGGACAAAAGCTCGTTTGGACCTATCCTGAGAGACCATTGCTGTATTTTAGCCGCATCCCTCATACATGCTCCATTCACTAAAGATGAGGGATACGTTACCCCGGCACACGAACGTGGACGTAACCAGTTGGTATTTTAGCGCCGGTTGTGCGATGCAACAGGATATATAGCAAATATATGTTCTAATCGCGTCACTTGTCAATTATACAATTTGACAGGCCATACAGCTAAAGTTTGTAAAACCACCGAGAACTGTTTCCAGTGCAATGAACTCAAACGTAGAGCGGGGTTGTGTCCACTAAATGCCGTAACTGGAGCGCATGAACGTACTAATACTCCTTATCGACCGATTTGTAGGAAGTTCAACCGATCAGGACACATGGCGTTGTCTTGCCCCTAGTTACAGAGTTGTGCATACTGCAACAATATTGGGCATAACATAAACGAGTGCAAAAAACGGATGTTTAATGAGAAAATGCGAGCGGGAAATCGAACGGTGCCTCCATGCCAGATCGCAGTCAACGGCACCGCTCACCAGGCGCTCTGCCAATGTAGCGAGAATGGAAGAGAAAATATCCGAATTGCGATCTATATAAAAGACGAATTACTGCCTCAGATTACTTTAAAGTTTGGGGGAAAGAAAATCACGTTCTTGGTTTACTCGAGTTCGCATGGAAACAAAACACAAATAAAAGACAAATAAAACACAAAAATAAAATACAAATAAAACGGGGAAAACTGCCGACTGAGATAGCGGTTGACGTAACAGCTGTAGTAAACCTACAGGGTATAACTGATAACGTAATAAAATCACTGGGGACAGCCCGAATTACAGGTTTCGGAAAACAAATAAGATTGCACGTCGTGTGAGAAAGTTTTAAACTCTCGGATGACGGCATACTAGGAATAAACTTTCTTATCCAGCTAGAGGCGATCGCAGATTTCAGGAAAAATATACTGAGAATCGGCGAACACGAACTTATGCTAGGCGATATAAGTAACACCGACCAAGTCAGCTCAAAGATACTTAATATTAATATTGCTGGAAATCACAATAGGTTTTTATTTTTAGACCAGGAAGAGTATTAATTTTAGTTGACACCAGATATGAAGCAAGCGTTATCAAGGCAAAGGTACTACAATCAATGGAGAGCATTGACACGACCCGCGAGACCTATTTAAAAGGAAACTGATGGATCATTAATGCCTACAATTGGCATCGCTCCGTTCAATATATTAGGCATAGAACCGGGGTAACTGTGATACCAAATAACAGTGCTACACCCCATGATGCGACCCTAGCAATGGACTTTTTATACAAAGCTAAGGTGATTATTGATTTTGGAGAAAAAATAGTTATAATCAAATATAAAAAGATAAATTCAGATTACTTATGCGATCAAGAAATATTAATGTACCATAACGAAGAACCCGAAACTGGTGCAATATATGACTGGCAATTTGACAATCTTAAAAATCTAATACATTGATAACACTAATTATCGGAAATTTGACTGGAGTAAAGGGTTTACAAAAATCTCTTTTTGCCATCCGAACAGAATGAAAACGTATCCGTATACTCCTATCCTCTACCCAAACTAATCTAACTCACGGAAATTAATAAATTAGAAAAGCGAGAGTACCAACAAGCCGTTAAATTATGAGAACATAACCGGGATCGATTTTATCGTGAAGGCAACGAGCTTATTACAACTAATATAGTGGCTCATAAAATCCCGACAACAGATAATACTCCAGTGAGTACGTGTCCATATAGGTTACTGTATGCACTCAAAGACAAAGTGGGCCATCAAGTGAATGAATTACTGCAGAAAGAAGTAATCAGGCACTCAAGAAACAGCGATTCTTTAGCACTTTGGATCGTACCAAAAAAGTAATTAGCCGATAAAAAACCACGCTGATGAGTCGTAGTAGATTTCCGTTCTCTGAACGAGAAAACGGTAACAATGGTGTACCTGCTTCCCAACATCGTCAAAATACTCGACACTGTTGGTGCTGCCAAGTATTATATCGTCATGCATTGTGTATCTGGATTTCACCAAATACCGATAAGTCTGGAAGACATGCAAAAGACAGTTTTTTTCATACCCGACGAATATTTCGAATTTGTACGAATGCCCTTCGTTTTGAGAAACGCAGGTGTGGATATCAGCGCGCGATGAACTTTACGTTCAAAGGCCTTATTGGCAAGGGTGTGTTTGTCTATTTAGACAACATACTAATTTACGCCAAAAGATTAGAAGAACACGAAAGAATGTTCAATGAAGTTATGGAGAGATTACGCAGGGCCAACTGGAAACTCGAACCGCGAAATTACAAAATTCTGCAGCGAAAGGTAGCATATTTAGGTCACATTCTGAGTGAAAACGGGCCATCACCCGATTCAAAGAATCGAGTAACTCTTTTATTTATTCAGTTTATGAGTGTTTAATATTTATAATAATTATGATATTTGATGAACTATTTATAATTTATATATGTTCATTTATAAACCAGGGTTGTAATTTCAATATCGTAAAAATTAGAAGTATAAAATTTAAAAATTATTTAATTTTATCAAGTCATTGAGTACCAACTAATATTTTAATTTTAAAATTAAAGTTTTAAATTTATTGAAATAATTTAAATTGCAATATTGATTTGTCGAATCAAAAATATAGTTAATTTTAAATAATTAAATTTTATAATGGTATTATAAATAATTTATAAAGTAATTATATTTTTAAATTATTTTAAAATATTGAGTATTAATCCAATGTTACAATAATTTTTAAATAATTATAAATAGAGTTTTCCTAATAGTTTTTTACTTACTTTATTAAGTTTTTATATTTGAATATTTTATTGGGTTTGGTCAATAGAGGGCTTATACCCTGTCGCATTTCCTACAATAGAAGATTTATGAATATACTCTTCTGTTTAATAATTATTATAAAATTAAGAATTAAATTAATTTATATTAGTATAGTTTGATAAATATTTAAGTAGTTATAATAATATTGATTATAAATTATATTTTTAAATGATTTTAAAATATTTAATTGTAAATATTAATTTTTTAATTTCTTCCTTAATTTACTTTATATTATTTTTAATAATGTTTTATAATAAAGATTCTTTATTTATTAAATAACAAATTTTTTCTTTAAATAGAAGATCTGTAATTATTATATTTAGATTGAATATCAATATTTTTTATTCATAGTAATTTCGTTAATAATTATAGTTTATTGTTGTGAATATATACATCATGATACTTATGATAATCTATTTTTTTATTTAATAATAATTTTTATTAGATTAATAATTGGTTGAGATGAGTTATTTTTATCTTCTTATTGTTTAATTTTTTTATTATCAAAATTTTCATGGGTATGATTCAGGTATATTAACTGTCCTTCTTTATTGAATTCGTAATATTTTTATTATTATAACTATATCTTTAATATTAATAATAGGGGGTGAAATTTTATAAATTTTAATTCTATAGAATTTAAAAGTTTATTATTTACAATAATTTCAGCTTTTACAAAATGTTCCCAATTCCCGTTTTTTCATTGATTACCTAATGTAATAGCTGCCCCTATGCCTGTTTCATCTTCGACTTTAGTTACAGCAGGGATTTATTTAATAATTCGATTTAATAACTTAATTTTTAAATTTGATTTATTACTATTTATTATTTCAATCGTTACATTAAATATTATACTATTTGCTGGTATACATCAGGGATGGTTTCCTTGTAGACGGGCCTCCGAAAGGTCGACATAGAACCAATGTCCAGGACAACCAGACATAGCCTGTGTGCTATGTCCTTCACTCGTCTTCCCCTAGAGTTCGGCAAGCCCCCCCCCCTCGAGAGCTTTACTGTTAAAATCCTCAGCCACTAACAGCTCCCCTTACATTGCTCTAACCGCATTCTCAAGAGCATGCAGTTTAGACTGGAAACCCCCGATAGTCTCATTCGGGGTGAGATAACAGATGACGTAATTTACGTTATTGCCCCTCACTCAGACGAAGCCGCGGCCAGATCCATGGCAATCCACCCGAAAACGGTGCAGGTTGAAAATCCAAATTGACGCGGTACCAAGGTCATCGCGAAATCAGACGTCCGCAACTCCGTCCCGATATTGTTCGCTGACGATGACGATGTCAGCGTCCTTCTCAAAACAGATATCCGTGAGCAGGCCGCTCACCGTTCGACTCCTGCACAGATGCACCTGCAAGATTTTAACCATTTTGACGAAACCCGCCCTATAGTCGGCCGCCTTGTGGCCCTGATGCTTGCACCGGAAGCAGGCAGTGCTCTTGCCTGGTCCATCGCAGCCCGAGCCGCGGTGTTCACAACGGCGACACTTGTAACAGCTTTCGGTCGGGACCCTTTGCTACAGGCTGCAAAGAACCCATCCAACAGCTACCTTTCCAGCTTCCAGCAGCCGCTGACCAATCTTTTCCGCGAGGGTGACAATGGCTAGCCGTTTGCTGACATTGTTCTCCCTCGTGAGCCTCATCTTGAGAGGGCCGGTGTAGTCCCGCAAGACGTCAAGGAGGGCCGCCCTAACTTCGTCAAGTGTCGTGCAGCCATCCACGTCCCTGGTCTTTAAGGTAGTCTTGGGGGTCAGAGCGTGGAGTGTCACGATTTGCCCGACGGCCTCTTTCAAAGCATTAGTGAAGTCCTCCTTGCACTCGAAGCCTTTCTGAATTCGATCAGAACATCGCCGTCAGTCCATTCTGGACTTAGCAGCGGATTCCTCCAAGGATCTCCGCGTAGGTCTTCCTCTCCGCAAGTTTACGGAGCAACGCCTCAGGCCTTGCCCTTTTCATTTTTGTGTTTTTGAGTGCTTCTCCTGATTTAGCAGACCTCTTCTTCTTTGTCTTCTTCTCCGATTTGGCCGCCCTCTTCTCCTGCCTCGTAGGGACATTCTACCAACCGTGCTCGGGCGGAACAAGCATTTTCTTCTTTGTTAATCTCCTATACTTTCTTTCTCTTCTTCTTTTTTCTCTCGCCCTGAGGTAATTCCGCTGGAGTGGCAGAAGGGTACCTCTTCTGGGCCTCCGCAGTCTTCACGATCTCAGGAGTATGTAGGCGCCGCACTCTAAAGCGCTTTCTGCCCAAAAACTCCTCCAATTGGATTTGTAAAGCCGGAAGCCTCTCCTTCATGGTGTCGTTCACGTTCCTTTGTTTCTTTATTAACTCCATCATACTTTTGAATAAATTGATGATGGAGTTAATGAGATCTTTATCTTTTTTGTCCTCCTACTTGTCTCCTTCTTGATATCTTTACCGGATTCGTCCTGTCCCAGGAATCAGGTAACTGCCATGGCTGCTAGCGCTTGCCGCGCCGACAGCACTGCCAGCTCCACTGTTCCTAGCCGTACGGGGAACATTCAAACTGTTTTCCCCGTACTCTTTTAGGCCATATTCTATTCCTCCATGTTCTCCACATCTTCTTTTTTGTTGTTTTTCAAATTCACTCTGCTTTATGATGTTTTTGTCCCCCCACGTGGCCGGCCTCCATGAACTCTTCAACGGCGAGCTCAGCAGAATGACTCCCCAACACTTGCCTGAAGGCGTCATCCCGGCTTGGACCTTCGTGTAAGGCTCCTTTACGAAACCGAGGGATGTAGCACACCCCAACACACTAGCCTGCCTCCACTTTCTCGAACTGCATACCACAACAATAAGGTGCTCCGCTCTCTGGAAAGTTTTCAACAGGCATCAAGAGCCAAGACGCACTCGCCAATGTCGAATGACTGGTGCTGGCTAGGCGCCCAGCCACCCGTCCTGCCGTCAGCGTGTGCTAGAGATGGTTCGGATCGTCTAGGCACACAACCTGAAGACTCACCTCCCCACTCAGGTTCTCCTTTTGGCAGCTCCCAGGCGTGCACCGCTCGGCAAGCGCGATAGACCATCTTTAGTTCCATTGAGAGCCCCTTTACCTCACGAAAAAAGCGTAGGGAGAACAATCAGGCAAGAAGATTTGATCCGCACCAATTCATAGATGACGCAAGCGTTATGGGCCTCCAACAGATCAGAAAGAAGCCTGCCCCCTTCAATTCCACTCAAATTTAGAAAGCAGAGGCATGGATGGCAAATATGTGAAGTGAGTGAATTCAGTGGGTGAAAAGCCCGCACGCGGGCATCCCCCGCCCAGCACGAGAATGCTACTCCGTGCTGCCCTCTCCCTTACGAAAAGGCTCCTCGGGAATCGTGGCGCTCACATCCTTATATTCGCGGAGATGTCCGTTTGTAGAGTCTCCCGCCAGATGATGACGCTGTGTAGGCTCCTATTGCGTCGCGCACGAGCTGCCAGTTCCAGTCATGCCCGTGCATTGCAAGTTCTGCAGAGTTCATCCACTTCGCGCTTGCTTTGCTTTGCTCCGTGTCTTGCTCCCGCTGCACGAACTACTTATAGTGTTTCCAAGCTGCATAGCGGACGATTATACGAGGTGCGTGTAACCTGTTTATAGGGCCCCTTCGCCAGATATCACACCTACAGCCTTACTCAATGGCGGCGCTACTAGTATTGCCTGCACTCTGCCATTTTTGAGTCTGTCAAGCTCGTCCACTCCGTGCTAGCCGTCCGTGGCCGAGCTGAAACCGCCACAGGCCAGCGTGGTGATGGTAACCCCTCCCATTGCCAGGTGCTATGTTGTCTGATGGCTCAGTGTTGTGAAATGTGTTACTGTAGGACTGTGATGTCTAGTCGTTGTAAGGGTACTCCCTCCTCGGAGTTAATTAAGACTGGATTAATAGTTATGTATAGTATATTATCGTATATTTTCATAAATAAAAATCTTAGATTTTTACCTTACTTAAAGATTTATAATAATAAAATTATAAATTTTTCAATATTTATTTTATTATTATTTACAATTTTTCTCGGTATGGGTATAAATTGATTAATTTTTATAAATATCGAAAACATTTTTTTTCAAATGTGAGAAAGATTAAGAATTTTATTAGTTTGTATTATATTTTTAATTATTCTAGATTATAATTATAAATTAATATTTAAATTCAGAAAATGTTATTATTTATGAAATTTCTTAGGTGAGATATGATTTATATATAAATATAGAATAATTTTGCATTTTTATACTTTCAAAATTGGTAAGAATGGAATAAAAGTTTAAGAAAAAGGACAATGAGGATTTTTATTTTAAAAAATTGTAATTATTAAAGTATCGAAAGTTAATAAAATTTTTTATATACCTGAATTATCTAGACTACTTCTTTTATTTCGAGTTCTAATACTCAGATTAATGATTTATTATTTAAATAATTGAACTAAAATATAATATTGAAATATAATAAAATTAAAATAAAATATGATATAAAATTATTTATTTTTATATTGAAAATATAGGGTTTTAATAAAACTATATAAAAAATGAAAATATTATTATTTTCAACTAATCATAAATGTATTGGTATTTTATATTTTATTTTTATAGCTTGATCAGGGATTATAGGAATTTCAATAAGAATAATTATTCGATTAGCATTAGAGATGCCAGGATCTTAAATTGGTAATGATCAAATTTATAATTTTAAATTTATAATTTCTATTGAAACTGTGCATACTTTTACAATAATTTTTTTTATTATGCAAGTAATGATAGGAGGTTTTGGAAACTATCTATTTTCAATTATATTAGGTACCCCAGGTATAGTTTTTGCTCAAATTAATAATATAAGATCTTGATTACTTCCTACTAGGTTCTTATTATTAATCTCTAGAATATTTACAGGAACAGGCACAGTAACAGACTGAACAGTTTATACCCCTTTGTCTAGAACTTTAGGACATAATTCCTCTTCAATTGATTAATAAATTTTTTCACTTCATATTGCTGGGGTCTCTTCTACTATGGAGAGGGTGAACTTTATATGTACTATTAGCAATATAAAAATTTATAAAATAGAAAATATTTTATTATTTTCATTATCCATATATTTAACAGTAATCTTACTATTATTATCTTTACCTGTTTTAGCAGGTGTTATTACAATATTATTATTTGATCGAAATTCTAATATTTCATTTTTTGACTCAATAGCAGGAAGGGATCCAATTTTATACCAACATTTATTTTATGTATATAAATATAATTATTTCGATCAGGTTTGGGTTATTAAAAAACTCAAAGTGTTTTTATTTTATAAAGTTTCGTCGACAGGTATTGTAAATCTCTTCAGGTGCTTTAAAAAAATAATATTCAAATAATTACATACCAAAATTATATAACAGTTAGAAATGCCGTACAATAAATAAGTCAACACTTACAATTAAATTTAAAAGCAAACGCTAAGACGTTCTAAGTCAAACTGATGAAAGTTTTAATATTGACAATGTCAAAGTTGATAAGTCAATAACGATCACATAAACATAACAAATCAAGAACTGATTTTAAGTCTAAATATCTTCTAAAGTTATAAAAATGAGATTATGTCTGAGTATATTTTGCTCAGAAATAGCGTGTCTTCTTTTTTATTAAGAGTGTATTTAATATTACGTTGTATAATAAGCAGACAAAGTGTGTTTTTTAAAATTATTATCAATATCTAATATATTTACATTATCCCAATTAAAAGTGTGTGAATAATCTTTACAATGTATATTAATAACAGCGTCAGAATTGTTATTTTTTTTATGTTCGTTAATACGATCTTTTAACATTCGCTTAGTTTCATCTATATATTGCATCACAATTTTTACAATTAATTTTATATACTACTCCAGTTTTTTCCAATTTTTTTGTTTTGTCTTTTCCTAATTTTATGATATTATAGAGTTTATTATTAATAATTGGCACTGTTGAAATATTAAATTTTTTCAATTGTTTAGACCAGTTTTTAAAAAAGGGGTTAATAAAAGGTAACGGTATAATAGCTAAACAAGATCCATTATTATTTTGATTATAATCCATATTAAAATTATTATTATTATTATTATTTTTTTTACTATGGTTATATCTAATATAATATTTTCTGCATTTTAAATGTTTATTGTAAAATTGACGAAGGTAATCATTTTTTTTGTAAAATATTTGTTATTATGTCAATGTTCTTATTATGAAAACTATTGTGTGCTAATAATAAAGCCCTGTCAGTCAAATTAAAAATAATGTTTCTTATTTGTTGAATGGAGTGATTAGAAGTAACTTGTAAAATTCTATTCGAAGAACTTGACTTAAATTTTATAATTAGTTCTTGATTTGTTATGTTTATATGATCGTTATTGACTTATCAACTTGGACATTGCCAATATTAAAATTTTCATCAGTTTAACTTAGAACGCCTTCCCATGTGCTTTTAAATTTAATTGTAAGTGTTGATTGATTTATTGTACGGCATTTTTCACTGTTATATAATTTTGATATGTAATTATTTGAATATTAATTTTATTAAAGCACCTGAAAAGGTGACAATACCTGTCGACGAAACGTTGTGAAAAAAAATACTTTGAGTTTTTTATTAGCCTGAACCTGATAGAAATAATTATATTTATATACATATATACGAGGTGTGTTCAAAAAGTAACGAATTTAAAGTAACGAGTTGAAAAAGTAAAGAATTTGTATATTCGTGGGTTTGAAGAGGCCACCTGTATAAAATTTTTTTTATTATGTGGGCACGCATGCCCCTGAAGTACGATAAAATTTTGAGCAATATTCATTGCTTACTTTTTAAGTGGCAGCCGTTAAAGTTAGGCGTGTTTTTTGAGCTCGGCGATTTTCGTTTGTGAAAAAAAATGGAGCAAAGAATTTGTATTCAATTTTGCGTAAAAAATGAAATAAAGTGTAGTGATGTTAGTAAAATGTTAACAAAGGTATATGGCGAGTCTACTGTCAGTAATGCAAGGATTTACGAGTGGTGTAAGCGGTTCCAAGATGGGCGTGTAAACGTTGCAGATGACTAACGACCCGGATGCCCAAGCACATCAATGACCGATGAAAACGTGAAAAAAGTGAAAGATATGGTTATAAACGATCGCCAAATAACAATCAGAGAAGTCGCTGATGATGCAGACATATGAGTTGGCTCATGCCATGGAATTTTTTCGGATGTTTTGGATATTAAACGTGTGGCAGCAAAACTTGTTCCAAAATTGTTGAATTTCGAACAAAAACATCGACGAATGGAAATCTCAGGAATCGCTAAATGAAGTTAATAATGATGCAGAACTACTAAAACGTGTTATAACAGGTGATGAAACATGGGTTTACGCATATGATGTCGAAACTAAGGATCAATCGTCCCAATGGAGGCATTCTGGATTGCCATGACCGAAAAAGGCTGGACAAACGAAAATCGCCGAGCTCAAAAAACACGTCTAACGTTAGCGACTGTCACTTAAAAATTAGGCAATGAATATTGCTGAAAATTTTATCGTACTTTAGGGGCATGCGTACCAACATAATAAAAAAAATTTATACAGGCGGACTCTCCAAACCCGTGAAATTTAAAAATTCTTGTTACTTTTTGAACACACCTCGTACACGAGGGCGAAAACAAATATTTATTTATTATCAAACATTTATTTTAATTATTCGGCTACCTATTATAGAAGTTTATATTCTTTTTTACCATTCTGGGTTAGTCTCTCATATAATTAATCTAGAAAGATTAAAAAACGAATTATTTGGAAGAATAGAGATAATCTATGCAATACTGTCTATTGGAATCCTAGGGTTTAATGTATGGGCTCACCATATGTTTACTGTGGGAATAGATGTTGATACTCGAGCCTACTTGACATCAGCTGCAATAATTATTGCTGTCCCAACTGGAATTAAAGTTTTTAGATGAATATCTTCCTGAAATGGTAGAAAAATAATTTTTAATATTACTAATTTATGACTTTTAGGTTTTATTTTTTTATTCACTTTAGGGGGTTTAACTAGTATTATATTATCAAACTCATCAATTGATATTGTCCTTCATGATACCTGATAGATTGTAGCTCACTTTTATTACGTATTATCTATAGCAGCAATTGATGCTATTTTTGGTAAATTTATTTATTGATATCCTGTAATATTTAGATATGGTTTAAATCAATACATATTATTGGAGTAAATTTAATATTTTTCCCTCAACGTTTTTTAAGGCTTAGAAGGATGCCTTGTCGATACTCAATCATTTCCTGCAGCTTACCACGCGTTTAATGAGATTCGAAAAATTTTTAAATTTTAAGATGGCAGATTAGTACAATAAATTTAAACTTTATATATATATATATATATATATATATATAAATTTATTCTTAAAAATTTCAATTTGAGGCCAAACTAATTTTCAAGATTCAAATTCTTTAATTATAGAAAATATAATTATAATATATTTTATGATCATGCAATATTTATGTTAACAATTATTTTAATCTATAGTTGATACTTATTAGTTTAAATAATTTTAAATAAGAATTATTTTCGATATCATTAAATCTTTTATATTTAACGGATGAAAATATAGATTCAAATACATCAATAAAATTATTAGCTAACCAATGGTGTTGAATCTATGAGTATACTGACTTTAAGGATATAAATATTGAACTTATATAATTGAAGATTATAAATTAGATAATCTTCGTTTATTAGATATAGATAACTATTTCATTCTGCCTTCAAAAATTTATTTAAAATTCTTAGTTAAATCAATAGATGTAATTCATTCTTTTACAGTGCCTTCAATAGGGATAAGGATGGACATAGTTTCTAGTCGATTAAATCAAATTATAATTATAGCTTCTAATTCACGAATTTATTATGGCCAATGTAGAGAAATTTGCGGTATTAGCAATAGACCAATCGTTATATTAACTCTAAAAGTGCTCAATACCTCGAACGGCAGTTAAAATCGATTGCAGCGACTGATTTTTAATATACTGCAGAAGTGTACGGAACTCGAAGTGTACGAAAAACACTGTTCTGTTTTATCGGCTGTTCCAGTATTAATTAGGGCCGTAGTAGACCAAGTTAAATATGTAAATTATAAATAATCCATACAAAATTTATATTTTATAATATTCTTATGAAATAAGTAGCATAGTAACGGATCATTTGTCACAAGAAGTTTATTATATATATGTATACATAAATTTACACACACACACATGCACGCACAAAGAGAGAGAAAGAGAAAGGTATACAAATATATATATATATATATATTAAATGTTAAAACAATTGAATTGTACTTCTGTCGACTGCCCATATACAAATTAATAAATATTTTTTATTGGTCTTACAGTCCAATCAATTTCAACCAAAAATAAAATAAAATAAAAATAAAAATAAAAATAAAATAAAAATAAAAATAAAAATAAAAATAAAATAAAAATAAAAACTAAAAAATAAAAAATAAAAATAACAATAAAAAATAAAAAATAAGAAATACAAATAATAAATAATAAAAATAAAAAATAAAAATTAAAAATAAAAATTAAATTAAAAATTAAATTAAAATGATAATGACAGTCAGACTGTCCTTGTTTATATTCACCCCCGTAGACTAATCTGAAAATAAAATATTAGCTGAAAAAATTCTTTGTTAGTAAAGTGCAGTCTGACTGTCCCCAACACCCTTACCTAATTGAAGACTTGTCCAACGTTTCGAGCTCGCTACGGCTCCTCATCAGGGACTAATCTAAACCTTATATTCTAATCTATATATACTCATCCCCACCACCAAATTTCGTAAATTAAATATAAATTCCCCCTCTACACAAATTGTCCAAAACCAATCAATTTAATAAGGAATGATAAACACTGTCCAATCTACCAGACTCTAACATTAAATTCACATTATTTCGATTCTTGGAAATGTGAATACTTTCAAGACTCTCCCGTTTATACTTATTATTAATACCATATTCCAAAATATCCACATTCACAAAATCAAAAGAATGTAAAAACTTTAAACAATGCTCTTTTAAACCAGAAGTAATATGTGAGCTACGTAAACTATATTTATGCTCATAAATTCTCTTTTTTAAATATCTACCTGTTTGTCCAATATAGTATTTATCACAATCCATGCAATTAATCTTGTAAACAACTCCTGATTTTAAGCATAAATCATCCTTATCTTTGCAATTATTAAACAATCTACTTAAATTATTGCGATTTTTAAAGAAAATTTGAATGTTATATTTCCGAAAATTTCTTTTTATTCTTTCAGATAATCCTCGAACATATGGTAAGACAATAATTTTGCCTCCGTTAAAATCAATTCCTGCACTATGTCTATTTTCGGTATTATAAATTTCAAACAATCTCTCAGCAATCAATCTATTAATAAATTGAATTGGATAGCCATTATTAATAAAAGTCTCTCTTACTATCTGTAAATTATTTTGTCTAAAATCTTTATGTGACAATTTAATTGCTCTGTCAATGACACCCCTCAATGCCCCAATTTTGTTTCCGAATTGGTGGTGTGAATTAAAATCTAAAAACCTACCTGACCAAGTAGGCTTTCTGTACCAATTAAGTTTTACCTTATTATTACTACATCTAATCACATTAACGTCCAAAAAACTTAACTGACTATTTACTTCAACCTCCCTTGTAAATTTAATTCTGTCATGTACAGAATTGAAAACATCCACCATTTCATCCACAAAAACTTCTGGAACAATTGTAAAGATATCATCAACATATCTCTTAAATATCATTGGTTCAAAAAGCAATTTTGACAAGGCTATACTTTCCAACTTTTCCATAACTAAATTAGCTATAACCGGTGACAAAGGCGACCCCATTGGACATCCGTATTTTTGTTCATAAAATTTATTATCAAATGAAAAAATTGTGTTATTAAAAACCAAATTAATTGCTTTAATAAATTCATTCATTGTCAATTTTGTATGCAAATTAATTTCATTCCACTTTTCCTGTATAATATCATTTAACAACTCTAAAGGTACATTTGTAAACAAAGATACTACATCCAATGAAATCATCTTGTAGTTTTTCGGAATAACAATATCTTTCATTTCATTGTAAAAACACCAACTATCCTTAATGTAAGAACTAGTTCTTCCAACTATCTTAACCAATATATTAGACAAAAATCTAGCAATATTATAAGTTGGGAAACCTATGGAAGATATTATTATTCTAAATGTCAGATTTTCTTTATGAATCTTGGGAAGCCCATAACATTTTGCCACAGTTCCATTTTCACATTTTAAATACTTATATGTAGTATCATTTATATATTCATTTCTTTTCCAATTATTTAATAACTCTTTCAAATTATTTTGTAGCTTAATGATATGTGGATTACCAATCTTCAAATAAGTACTATCATCATTTAATATATTATTTATACAATTTATGTAATCAATTTTATTGGAAGCTACAGTTACATTACCTTTGTCGGCCTTTTGGAAGATTATATTAGGGTTATTTTTCAAAAAATTCTTCGCGGTAATCAAATCATGTATAAAATTACTATTTAAAAAATTATCAAATTTATTTTCTCTTTTAAAATTACTAATGACATTAACCAAAGATGCCCTACATTCCTTTTTTACTTCATCATTTAAACCAAAAAGATTACTTTCAACCTCCGCGATGATTTCTTTGATCGGGAGATTACTTTTACAATATAATATTCCATGTTTGGCACCTTTAGACATGATGTTTATTACTTCATTTGGTATCTCCTTGTCAGTTAGATTCTTAAACCAATTTTTATTGTTTGCATTGTTAAATTGATAGCTTTGAAATTGTTTTTTATTTCTTAAACATTCAAATTTCCTTTTTAGTGTTTGTCTATTAATATATTTTGTCTTAATAAAATGTTTGTTTTGACCAAGAAAAAATTCATGTAATTCATTTCTTTCTATATTTTGATATAAATAATGTTTAATCTTTAATAAATATCTATTTAAGGAATGAATCTGAATATGTAAATCTCTAATTTCTAAATTAAGTAATTTATTTTGAAAAAGAAAATATTTTTCTTTAGATCATAACAAACATTATTACTATAAACCTGCAAAAAATATTCATCATGAAATCTATTATTAATGTGTACCGGAAATATATTTGATTTCTTGCATCTAATAAGGAATGTAAGTTTTTCTTTAAGAATTACAACTTTTAAATTCATTTTAATCCATTTTGAACAATAATCTTTAATAGTACTACCATATTTACAATAAATTTCTCTAAAATAAATCATGACATACCCCTTAATTTAAGTTAAATAGACCTTCTATTTTAAAACAATTGAATTGTACTTCTGTCGACTGCCCATATACAAATTAATAAATATTTTTTATTGGTCTTACAGTCCAATCAATTTCAACCAAAAATAAAATAAATAAAATAAAATAAAATAAATAAAATAAAAATAAAAATAAAAATAAAATAAAATAAAAACTAAAAAATAAAAAATAAAAATAACAATAAAAAATAAAAAATAAGAAATACAAATAATAAATAATAAAAATAAAAATAAAAATTAAAAATAAAAATTAAATTAAAAATTAAATTAAAATGATAATGACAGTCAGACTGTCCTTGTTTATATTCACCCCCGTAGACTAATCTGAAAATAAAATATTAGCTGAAAAAATTCTTTGTTAGTAAAGTGCAGTCTGACTGTCCCCAACACCCTTACCTAATTGAAGACTTGTCCAACGTTTCGAGCTCGCTACGGCTCCTCATCAGGGACTAATCTAAACCTTATATTCTAATCTATATATACTCATCCCCACCACCAAATTTCGTAAATTAAATATAAATTCCCCCTCTACACAAATTGTCCAAAACCAATCAATTTAATAAGGAATGATAAACACTGTCCAATCTACCAGACTCTAACATTAAATTCACATTATTTCGATTCTTGGAAATGTGAATACTTTCAAGACTCTCCCGTTTATACTTATTATTAATACCATATTCCAAAATATCCACATTCACAAAATCAAAAGAATGTAAAAACTTTAAACAATGCTCTTTTAAACCAGAAGTAATATGTGAGCTACGTAAACTATATTTATGCTCATAAATTCTCTTTTTTAAATATCTACCTGTTTGTCCAATATAGTATTTATCACAATCCATGCAATTAATCTTGTAAACAACTCCTGATTTTAAGCATAAATCATCCTTATCTTTGCAATTATTAAACAATCTACTTAAATTATTGCGATTTTTAAAGAAAATTTGAATGTTATATTTCCGAAAATTTCTTTTTATTCTTTCAGATAATCCTCGAACATATGGTAAGACAATAATTTTGCCTCCGTTAAAATCAATTCCTGCACTATGTCTATTTTCGGTATTATAAATTTCAAACAATCTCTCAGCAATCAATCTATTAATAAATTGAATTGGATAGCCATTATTAATAAAAGTCTCTCTTACTATCTGTAAATTATTTTGTCTAAAATCTTTATGTGACAATTTAATTGCTCTGTCAATGACACCCCTCAATGCCCCAATTTTGTTTCCGAATTGGTGGTGTGAATTAAAATCTAAAAACCTACCTGACCAAGTAGGCTTTCTGTACCAATTAAGTTTTACCTTATTATTACTACATCTAATCACATTAACGTCCAAAAAACTTAAGTTGGAGGTTGAAGTAAATAGTCAGTTAAGTTTTTTGGACGTTAATGTGATTAGATGTAGTAATAATAAGGTAAAACTTAATTGGTACAGAAAGCCTACTTGGTCAGGTAGGTTTTTAGATTTTAATTCACACCACCAATTCGGAAACAAAATTGGGGCATTGAGGGGTGTCATTGACAGAGCAATTAAATTGTCACATAAAGATTTTAGACAAAATAATTTACAGATAGTAAGAGAGACTTTTATTAATAATGGCTATCCAATTCAATTTATTAATAGATTGATTGCTGAGAGATTGTTTGAAATTTATAATACCGAAAATAGACATAGTGCAGGAATTGATTTTAACGGAGGCAAAATTATTGTCTTACCATATGTTCGAGGATTATCTGAAAGAATAAAAAGAAATTTTCGGAAATATAACATTCAAATTTTCTTTAAAAATCGCAATAATTTAAGTAGATTGTTTAATAATTGCAAAGATAAGGATGATTTATGCTTAAAATCAGGAGTTGTTTACAAGATTAATTGCATGGATTGTGATAAATACTATATTGGACAAACAGGTAGATATTTAAAAAAGAGAATTTATGAGCATAAATATAGTTTACGTAGCTCACATATTACTTCTGGTTTAAAAGAGCATTGTTTAAAGTTTTTACATTCTTTTGATTTTGTGAATGTGGATATTTTGGAATATGGTATTAATAATAAGTATAAACGGGAGAGTCTTGAAAGTATTCACATTTCCAAGAATCGAAATAATGTGAATTTAATGTTAGAGTCTGGTAGATTGGACAGTGTTTATCATTCCTTATTAAATTGATTGGTTTTGGACAATTTGTGTAGAGGGGGAATTTATATTTAATTTACGAAATTTGGTGGTGGGGATGAGTATATATAGATTAGAATATAAGGTTTAGATTAGTCCCTGATGAGGAGCCGTAGCGAGCTCGAAACGTTGGACAAGTCTTCAATTAGGTAAGGGTGTTGGGGACAGTCAGACTGCACTTTACTAACAAAGAATTTTTTCAGCTAATATTTTATTTTCAGATTAGTCTACGGGGGTGAATATAAACAAGGACAGTCTGACTGTCATTATCATTTTAATTTAATTTTTAATTTAATTTTTATTTTAATTTTATTTTTTATTTTTATTATTTATTATTTGTATTTCTTATTTTTTATTTTTATTGTTATTTTATTTTTTATTTTTTAGTTTTATTTTATTTATTTTATTTTATTTTTATTTTTATTTTTATTTTTATTTTTATTTTATTTATTTTTGGTTGAAATTGATTGGACTGTAAGACCAATAAAAAATATTTATTAATTTGTATATGGGCAGTCGACAGAAGTACAATTCAATTGTTTTAAAATAGAAGGTCTATTTAACTTAAATTAAGGGGTATGTCATGATTTATTTTAGAGAAATTTATTGTAAATATGGTAGTACTATTAAAGATTATTGTTCAAACTGGATTAAAATGAATTTAAAAGTTGTAATTCTTAAAGAAAAACTTACATTCCTTATTAGATGCAAGAAATCAAATATATTTCCGGTACACATTAATAATAGATTTCATGATGAATATTTTTTGCAGGTTTATAGTAATAATGTTTGTTATGATCTAAAGAAAAATATTTTTCTTTTCAAAAATAAATTACTTAATTTAGAAATTAGAGATTTACATATTCAGATTCATTCCTTAAATAGATATTTATTAAAGATTAAACATTATTTATATCAAAATATAGAAAGAAATGAATTACATGAATTTTTTCTTGGTCAAAACAAACATTTATTAAGACAAAATATATTAATAGACAAACACTAAAAAGGAAATTTGAATGTTTAAGAAATAAAAAACAATTTCAAAGCTATCAATTTAACAATGCAAACAATAAAAATTGGTTTAAGAATCTAACTGACAAGGAGATACCAAATGAAGTAATAAACATCATGTCTAAAGGTGCCAAACATGGAATATTATATTGTAAAAGTAATCTCCCGATCAAAGAAATCATCGCGGAGGTTGAAAGTAATCTTTTGGTTTAAATGATGAAGTAAAAAAGGAATGTAGGGCATCTTGGTTAATGTCATTAGTAATTTTAAAAGAGAAATAAATTTGATAATTTTTTAAATAGTAATTTTATACATGATTTGATTACCGCGAAGAATTTTTTGAAAAATAACCCTAATATAATCTTCCAAAAGGCCGACAAAGGTAAATGTAACTGTAGCTTCCAATAAAATTGATTACATAAATTGTATAAATAATATATTAAATGATGATAGTACTTATTTGAAGATTGGTAATCCACATATCATTAAGCTACAAATAATTTGAAGAGTTATTAAATAATTGGAAAAGAAATGAATATATAATGATACTACATATAAGTATTTAAAATGTGAAAATGGAACTGTGGCAAAATGTTATGGGCTTCCCAAGATTCATAAAGAAAATCTGACATTTAGAATAATAATATCTTCCATAGGTTTCCCAACTTATATATTGCTAGATTTTTTGTCTAATATATTGGTTAAGATAGTTGGAAGAACTAGTTCTTACATTAAGGATAGTTGGTGTTTTTACAATGAAATGAAAGATATTGTTATTCCGAAAAACTACAAGATGATTTCATTGGATGTAGTATCTTTGTTTACAAATGTACCTTTAGAGTTGTTAAATGATATTATACAGGAAAAGTGGAATGAAATTAATTTGCATACAAAATTGACAATGAATGAATTTATTAAAGCAATTAATTTGGTTTTTAATAACACAATTTTTTCATTTGATAATAAATTTTATGAACAAAAATACGGATGTCCAATGGGGTCGCCTTTGTCACCGGTTATAGCTAATTTAGTTATGGAAAAGTTGGAAAGTATAGCCTTGTCAAAATTGCTTTTTGAACCAATGATATTTAAGAGATATGTTGATGATATCTTTACAATTGTTCCAGAAGTTTTTGTGGATGAAATGGTGGATGTTTTCAATTCTGTACATGACAGAATTAAATTTACAAGGGAGGTTGAAGTAAATAGTCAGTTAAGTTTTTTGGACGTTAATGTGATTAGATGTAGTAATAATAAGGTAAAACTTAATTGGTACAGAAAGCCTACTTGGTCAGGTAGGTTTTTAGATTTTAATTCACACCACCAATTCGGAAACAAAATTGGGGCATTGAGGGGTGTCATTGACAGAGCAATTAAATTGTCACATAAAGATTTTAGACAAAATAATTTACAGATAGTAAGAGAGACTTTTATTAATAATGGCTATCCAATTCAATTTATTAATAGATTGATTGCTGAGAGATTGTTTGAAATTTATAATACCGAAAATAGACATAGTGCAGGAATTGATTTTAACGGAGGCAAAATTATTGTCTTACCATATGTTCGAGGATTATCTGAAAGAATAAAAAGAAATTTTCGGAAATATAACATTCAAATTTTCTTTAAAAATCGCAA